>LOND01000537.1:66159-91416 GCA_014220965.1 Paragonimus kellicotti | reverse complement strand
ACCCGAAGAGGTGGCCACTGTAAAGAAAAAGGTCTATACAGTGTGATTATATTATGCATCAAACAACACAGCGGTTGGGAAATTAAATTAAGCGAACGTTTGATGCAACTGAACTTCGTGTAATTGCGCGGACTGAGAGGTTACGAGCGCCTTCATCAAAGGAGATTAGCCTATCGGTGCCACTTCACATTGTATTTATCAATTTGTATGTAACTGCGGAGAAAGTTACATAGGCAGAACCGAGAGGATGCTTGAGCTCCAGAATGAAGGAACATTTACCTAATGTGGATGCAGAAGTCTGCTTTACCGGAGAACGCGTAGACAGTCAAGTTTACTAGTCGCTAGGCGATTGGCCACGTTATCGATCCATCTTGTGCATTCAGAGTCCTGTTACGTCATTCTAACCCAAGATTCTTACGGTTTGCCGAAGCAGTCGCAATCAACCGACTCAAGCCAGCTCTCTGTGTTCAGAAACAACTGTTCGTGAATTTGACCCTTCCCTGGACTTAATGACCTATTCTGACCTGCTCACTGATTGTCTACTCTTATAGTTTCTTTTGCTATGAGAAACCTATTCATTTTACTGTAAACATGATACTGATTAGTCGATGCAAAATGCTCGCTTTGTTCAAACTGTCCAAAGGAACCAATTATTTTAAATTTTCACAATCAGTATTGTCATGTTTCTCATTTTGACGAACTATTTTCCTTTGGAGAGGACTTACCAAATGTTAAACTTTAGCTCGTTTTTATGAGTTGCTCAGCAAAATAGGTGAAAGAATCCTGTCATTACTTAGCATAAATCAAAAAGTGTTACAGCACCTAGATAGAAACGGGTGAGAGCAAATCAACCATTGGCGCAACTGTGGAGATTTCGGTTGACAGCGGTCAAGCGGTTAATCCAAGTCAACTTTTAGGATTTTCTTTTATAGGATAATATCAAACGAACTGAGGTTACTTCGTTAACCAACCTTGGTAACCAAGGGTCTGATCATGACTACGTTGCATTACTGAATCGTGTGGTATTTCACGCGTCGCCGCTGCTTTCGCTGCTGGCCGATTCGGCTAATTTATGAGGAGGCGTTTAATGTTCGAAAGAGAGCATGTACATTTCATGGACTCGCACAGATACTGAGTGGAGTGTTTATTGCTTTTATTTTGAAGTTTCATAAACGTAAATATTAGAGGATCTTTTGTCTAAAGCATATCTACTGCGACTGTAACCAGAATTTTCACAAGCATAAAACTCTGTTAGCCTAATGAAAAATAAAAACCGAAAGCTCTATCTGTGATCGCAGCGACTTAATGCGTAGACATAAAATCGAAGAGCTTCATTCAATGGGGGACGGCTCAGGAATTGGGCGCCTCATAACAAAAGAGGTAAAATTTAAGCCCTCATCAAAGCGCTGATTTTACCGAGTAGGTTATCTTATATAGCCACTGAATACACTTGACCAGTGTAACCACCTGCATGGACCGAATTGTTCGAAAAGTTACGTATTCAGAAGTTACCAAGTCTATTGGATCTGTAGCCAGAACTCATTAAGCAAATGTATTACTCACAGTTAATTGTAGTAGTCTGTTTTTAGTGTGCTGCAGAGTTTTTTATTTGGTCTTGGAAGCCAGCTGAAGGAGGTTGTAATATCTTGAGAACTTGACTGGTCACACCGGATGAAAAAGATAATGAGCAACACCGCCAAATTGGCCACTGGGTGGTTAGTGGAAATTTCACCTACCTCAGTAAATTTGGTTGTCCATTAAGCACTGTTTGGGCACTGCCGACCGCTTCATCGATTACTGCGAAACTGACCCAAAACAACCCATAATTATAAGCTCAGTTTGACCTGAGGACCATCTGTGTCTTTTCATTTAGAACTCTTGGAGACCTTGTCGGAAGTACTAAGTCACAGTGTGTTGGTCAGCAGTGCGGTCATTCATGAAATGTTACGAAAAAAACTTAAACACTTCAAAAATCGTCAAAACTACTTGGAGAAGTAGGCAGGCTAAATAATGACACAGAGGAAACTGATGCTTCTGAAGGCCAACATTACCCATCTAGATTGTCTGTCGCTGTTATTAGAACAGTGATGCACGCTTGCATTAGTTCCGGCTACAGAAAAATAAATAGTAGTTGTTCAGATACATCCTCCGTGCGTAAATGGTGAAATTAGCGCTAATAAAACGAACACAGAAATCGCAGCAGAGTTACTTTAATACAAGATCACGTTCTTTACCAAATTTCAGAAGTCGGTGACTTTTAAGTGTCAGTGAATCTTGGCTGAAGTACAAAATGGAGATTTAAAGGTGTAGGGAAAGATCGACTAATCTTAAATTAAAACTCGTAGCGCATTATAGAATGAAGTGATTAGAAATGATGAGAAATTCTGTGTGCTTCCTTGAGTTGCATGGTGTAAGAGGCTAGCCTGTGAAACGAGTCAACAGGTTTGCCAGTGGAGTGAGTGCAGTCGATTCAAACTTACGACGAACTGACTAAAATGAAATAACGATGTGACAAGATGATAGCTTAACTAATTTTTTCCAACGTCAGTGAAATTGCAAACAAACCAGAGCTTGCAGAAATGACATCACGGACAACGACGAATCTCTATATAACAGATCGTACCTGGATCGGACGTTGATTGGGCTTTACGTCACATAGTCCAGGTCGAATTGTTTTGTTTATCCAGAGTGTTTATTACTGTTTTCTGGCCATGGAAGTTGTAAGTAGTAAATAAGGTTTTGTCAGAACACAAGTTGGGTTCATATACTCAACCTGAAATCTATACTGCGGTTACCAACATGCCCTGGCGGACTGTTGAGCGGCGATAACTCCGTAGACAGCTCGGGATTCTCGGGTGACTTCAGTGTCAAAGCCGGTGTTCGCGTTGTATGTGGCAACTCGCCTAATAATCATTAACATTAATCGATATGACTTTATTGGTTCCTGATAACGTCTCACCTTTGACCAGGGGTTCAACCATGTGAACGTTAAATTTGACGTGAAAGATGAACTGTTTAATGATAAAACTGGGCCTTAACTATAGCCGGTCTACATTTAGAGAAGGTCGTTTACTAGGACTTTCAATTGATTGAACTCTAACTGTAATAAGACGTTGTTCAATAATTCATCTGTGCTACTACTAAGTAGAAAAGTTGATCATTACTCTCCATAAACAAGCCATCACACTTCTACAGTCATAGAGATGAGGTTTTTGTAGTCGTACACGATAATTATGATGGCTTCTACTTGTATGTTCATAAATACTTATGTGGGATTCATGCCGACTTTTGTCCTTAATTTGATATTTATGATTTTCAAGAGGCATGTTCACTACTAAAAGTACTATGCAGCAGGCGCAGAAGTGCAACCTCTTATTTTCACACTTTTGCTACAACCGTGCTCAGCAGGGAATGAAGTATTTGAGTTGTATGCATGAGAATCCTGCCAATGTGTAAACGGACAGACAGATGACTACTGATTGCACACGTAGGCCTCTACTGGTCACGTGGTTGACTAAAGCATTATGGAATACATCACTGAATGCTGGTGGATGATTTGCATGTTGATAAGTTGCTAGCAATTTTGAACCGCAAACGTCTCAAATGATTGGTGTCATCAGTGTGCCTAACCGTGCTGATGATTACTTCGAGACAATAAGACGTTAACAAATGGATGGAAAATACGCTGATGTAATTTGGTTATTCTAAAGTGACAAGAAGGTTTTTGGTAGAGTCTGATGAATACCTAGTGCGGACGGTAATTATGCAATCACAAACCACAGTCAGAATTGATCATTATGCACCAAAGGTTCGATGGGTCATAGGGTTTACTGTATCCATATTTGAAAGTACATCGTTCATTTCAGCTTTCTTTCCAAACAACTTCTCCGCAAACGTTATGCACAAGCTGGTATCAGTTGTCTTATAAAGGATTCTATAGTCCTTGATATTTTGCCTCATTGTTTTGACAGTTGATCACTCTTCACTGATCATTGTTGTGTACTTATGTTCTACTTATACGAAGACCTATTGCTCACTGAGGAAGATGAAACATGGGTGCCGATATAAATAATTCAACAGGCTACGTTTAATACAAGAACAATGATAACACAGTGTCGACGTAAGCACGATATACTAATCAGATATTCAGTATGCTGAACAACAATCCGCAATTATTAATTAGTTCAAATTTAATGTATTTGCGAATGCAGCAAACACAACGGTTGAGTTAAATGTCATCCTGTGAGACGTGAAAAAAAGAAGACAGTAAAATACCCTGTAACTGAACGAACGATGTTGAGAGTTGAAATAATTGGTGTGATTTTAATTAAAATCAGATACAAATCTCCGCTTGTTTATCGACGGTAACTGTGTCAACAATGTGTTACCGATATATCTGAAAAAGGCAGTTAGGCATGTTTTTAACTGAAGGTAACGAATAACGTCAGATTTCGGTATCCGAAATACTATACAATCCCACGAGAGATCAATCAAGACCTGCACCAAACGACATCGTGTCAATAAAATCACCTGGAAATATTAAGCAGTTTATGAGTAGTTGAGTTGACAGATAAAAAAAGTGTTCTGGCTAAGGTCAGATCAAAGTTGGAAGGTATGAAAAGGAAGAACTCTTTATCATTTACAAAATAATCGTCGAACGAATGACACTATCTTACAATGTGAGCCAACATTACTTCGAGTTGAGTTGTAATATCCACAAGTTGGTTAACAGGCAGGTAACGGAATGGATAACTGGAAAAGTCGATTGCTAGTTTAAAGAGGAAATTAAGGGTGATCTCCAGGATTACTGGTTTACATAAGAACGACGCAGATTTTTGAGTTCACACTGAAATTCATTTTGCAAAAAAGGAATGTTCTTGTTCCTAAACGTTTCAACGGTTGACGTAGCCTGTATAATCAATGATCTTAAGCTCCTCAGTGGTAAAATAATTTTTATTAAGTGCAGTGAAACATTTTTATGGACAGACTCCACGTCTGACAGTCTGTAATTAGACAGACAGATTTTGCGTAGGTTGAAGTGTTCTACGAAAGACGGAAGTTGGCGAAACGGAACCAAAATACTTGTTAATATAGGTGGTGCACTTGTATTTTCCCAGTCATCTTTTTGTTATCTGCACCAGATGTTGGAATTGATTGCTACCGCTTATCAGAAGAAAATTTGAACAGAATTTAACAGACAGAATGGCAAATTATGAATGACTACATAACATTTGTCATTTCAGACTAAGTAACATTCATTTATCGTCTCCTTCAATATCGCTAGATGTTCCGTCTGGCTGGTCATCCCCACTGTCCTTTGGATACTGGAGAGGATTAACTGTAATTGACGCGCCAGATATTCCGTGGGTGCCGTGTTTAACCAACGCAAGTTTACGCTCTCCTCTGGTTTTCGATTGTTCAGCAATTGGCGATTGTCCTGTCTATCTTTCAAGCAACTTTATACACTGTACACACATGGTAATACCGGTTCATACATGTGCTGGTCAACGTGTAGAGAGATTTGGGGGTAGATGTTTCATGTCTCGTATGTTGGTGGTATATCAAACACAGGTATGGATATTACTGATTCCAGCGACGTCTATTAAGAAACACTGCGCCTCACAAGTTATCACTGGGGCAGGTTGAAAACCCCCATTTTAAAGGTTTTTCTAATCGTAAGCTCAAGTTGAAAGCAGTTGCCTAAGCTACTTTTGACCCAATTCCAGTTGGAAATATTTTGTTTTAAAAATAAACTAATGCTATTTCCTCGACCAATGCACGGCATGTCCCACATTAAGCTGCACAGATGAAGTTTAGTCAAACGCGTGGTTAGGGCAGACTGACCATATGGTTTTGCAAGTGATCAAACGGTTTCTGACGGTTGGAAACAGTGATGTTGTTGTTCGTAGCTCGGGCTGAGTACCTATGCATTAGGATTTCCGATAAACTTGGTATTTAGTTTGTAAACTTTTCATCACCAAACGAGGTGACATGGTTAGTGTGTAAGAGCTTCAGCACGTAGGTTCGAACGTGGGATTTAATGCGGTGTGAACTGACCCTTTGACCTGAATTCTGATTGGTTCCTCTCTGTTGCTTCACTTGAACTTTGACCCGAAACATGATTGGTTATATCCTAAAACTCTTGAGCATTCAATGTGCAGTCTGATTGGTTGCTTCCTGTTACTTTGTTGGACTTTGGTCTCCAATCTGATTGATTGGTCATTGTTTTTTGACTGGATGGGTCATTTCTGTTTTTGAAATTTGATTTTGAAATTAGACTGATTATCCATTGTCCTATTTTGATTACTGGTCCGATCTGTTCAAGTTACTCAGTTAGGGTTTGTCAGCAGTTGAGCTGGACGGCGTTTATCCCTCCTCAAGTCCTTGGTGCGCATGGTTTCATGGATATTTTTCTGTTCGATGTGATTTTTGTTGACCCGGCTGATGCGGACCAGGCTCTAGAAATTCTCATGAGTGTCAGGTGTTTGTTTGAATAAGGACTTCCGAATTAATCAGGTTAACGTTTGGTCCTCGTGAACGGAGATCAAAGAAAATTGATCTTGTCCCTTGGTGACTAATTGGTGTTCATGAATCCTTGTTGATGAGTCATTTCCGGTTTGGGCGATGTAACGTAGTCCCCAGTCAGTGCACTGGATTAAATATATAACATTTATCTATCGGCGGGTATGAGTCGTTACTCTGGTTGTTGTAGTACTCTTCGTAACGTTACCGTTGGTTTGTGCGCTAGCGTGATACCTTGTGATCTTAGAAGTTTTGCGGTCATTTTTACACGGTTTTGATGTATGGCGATGCTGGTCGTTTCGTTGACGGTCCAATGGAACCTGAATCTCCATCCTTTTGCAACGAACTCCATCTGGTAATATCTTAAGGGTGGCCATTGCGAAGATGCACTCGGTGCAAATGCTTTGAAACTGTTTTGTGCTTCAGTGTCTCACCTTTTTCGAAAATATTTCGAACACAGACCGAGTTGCCGCTTCGTACATCGAGGAGTTGATACGTAATATCCTGCACCCGAAGTTTCCAATATTCCTTTAGGCTTACAGCTGATTAGTACACTCAAGAACAGTGTATGATTGCAGGCATTCATCACACTTCATCAAAACCGTCGTTACTACCTATATGCTTAAGAACTCAGGCACTGATGATTTCATCTCATTTTGCGATGAAACGTTTGTGACCTGAATGTCAAGTTAGACGAACATCCCGATAACTGAAACCAAACAAGGAGTTGCTAGTTGGAAAAGAGACAACTCACCCTTACAGGGGACGGCACATTTTGTCATCAGTCAGCAACAGACTGCATGACACCATGTTTACGAGTCATGTACCTTGATAGCCTTAGCCATGATTTTGAAGATGTTGCTTAGGTTCACTGTTGAATCTTAGTAAATCACGGAAAATAACTATTGTCGTACATGGTCAGGTTATTGTTTTTATGTCGCGCTAGCATTCACGTATATTGTTCACGTTGTTCAATTTACAGTGTTTCATGAGGACTTGCCCGAAAAGCATACCTATACTTTTGATAGGGTGACCGAATGTACTTCTTAATTGGACATTGTAGTCGTCCATACGGATCCATATTTTGACGAAATAGACAAGATTTCTGATATTTTGGGTAATGGATTTTTATTCCGTAAACAATGTGATACGATAGCTTGTCAATGAACTATACTGACACTTCCAAACAATGTCAGAACAGCTAATCACAGGTTAGAGTAAATGCTATCGAATACATCGAGCAATATAATGGAATTTCACTTATGATGTACATAAATATTTTCAAATGTATTGCTCCATCTGATATTTCATGAACATTACTGTCTCAAAAAAAGAATTGAAAGTTAACCGTTTGAAAAAGCCCAATCGTTTGACACGATACCTGATGGCCGATTAAGTATAGTCTGTAAAATAAGATGTGATTGCCTACGAAGAGTTGTGTGGCTGGGAAAGCTACCCTTTCGGTATCAGTTAAATGCAGTCACGCCTATACACGAACCATTCCGTGTTTTTGCCTCAATCACTTCCAAAATCGATATCCTTACCATGTCTGACAAGCTGACCTTGACCGCTTAACCTGAAAACAATCTCGGTAGGGCAAAAAATGGCTTGATAACAACTTATAACAGTTGACTAGATTAGGGTACGGCATCTTAAATAACCGAAAGAAACTTTAAAAAAAAAAACAATAAACCGCCAGAACGGTCATCCAAACAATTACTGAACAAATTAACCCAATAAAGTAAACAATGATCATTGAAGAAACCAGTTAAGTCAGACCTGTTCGATTAAACGGAGTTTAGTGACGGGCGTTCTGAAAAACCAGTTAACAAGAGTGAAGCGGAATCTCACGGAAATGTCAGGTTCATTACCGTCCAACGTAGGTAGCTGCTAAACAGAGGGCAGGCTGATTTAGTTTTACATGCTTTTTGGGTTGTAACACTAATTTATGGTTTAAATCCTCCGTGAATATTTCATGTGACTGTTTGGTAACCTAGTTGCTGGATCGCGTGGAATGTGGTTTGGGACAGTCGATTGGAAAATTTTTTACTTCAATCTTCTGGCATTCTGACAAGCCGGTGTCTCAGAAAACGTATGCACTTACATAAACTTGACATCATTAGTGAATGTGGATTCAGCTTTCTTGGAAAGCTGGGTCTACTGAAGTGATCGGGGGTATTCAGCCTGAAAAGCTGGTGGACTGATTTTCATTTTAAAACATCAGTAAATCATAATTTTGTCTGGTTTAACTTGATGGAGTACTAATCGTTATTTTCTCTGAACGAGTACAAATCAGTTTTCCTTCTCTCTCATCTAAGATTTAACAACCATATCACTTTTCCTTTCGGAAGATTCGACACTATTGGTTTAAAGAAAAAATGCTTTATTCATATCATTTTGCAGTTTAAATTCAAAACCAACGGTCGATTGAAGGACAAAATTTGATGTTTACTGATCTCATTAATTCAAGTCTGATTGATGCGTACTGTCTTTATTTGCTCTTATTTGTTTAATACGATCCGTAACGTTGGGCTGACCAGTCATAGCTAATCTTTGGGTGAGGTGTACGGAGCGGTTAAGGATTTTGTTATGAAAGATTGCCTTTCACTCAGTTCGAAAAAATGTTTTACTCAAAAACCTACGCGTGTGTGTTAGCAAGAAATTCAACATACAGTTTTTAAAAACGCAGTATTAAACTAGTGACACTTTGAATGAAAAGTGGGCTGTACAAACAGTCAACACAAACTTTTCCAGCACAACATTGCTATCTTGTGTATTAGTCTTGTGTACAGACTATGCTCATCCTGTGAAAAGATCACTGTTCACTTCAATTATCCACGTTGTCAATTTCCATAAGAGGGATCACCGTTTCTTCGGAAACTGCTGAACCTGTAGGGATTACACCATTTGGTTGCAGGGCAACTGAACAAAAATTTGATAATTTTGTCCATTGAGATTTACTTCATAACTCAACAAATAAGATGACGAGGAGAGGAAAACATTCTTATGAGGAATTGTGTAACTGTTTATCCTGAATGACGGACTTAACCACATGCTGAATGAACTGTCCTACCCAATAATGCCTTGCACGGAAAACCACTGCTCATCTCTGCCGAAAATCACCTAGTTTTACGACAGAATGTTGATTGACAAAAGGCTGATTAAGCTAAACATTTTTGTTACGCAGTTCTGCTGACAGTTGATCGAAATAATTTATATTTTCTTCCTATTACTCCAGGGAGTTGGATTTTCTTAGATTGCTCCGGGACTAACTAGCACGGTAGCATAACTTTCCCCGGGGAAATCCATTGATCTACACAGAGTGCACTTGACTAGAATAAAGACACGTATTTGCTGAACCGGAAGCAATATATTGCGTAGTCGTAAGATCAAAAATGAGATAGTAACGCAAAATTAATTGAAATAAGATAGGTGTAATTACCTCTTAAACATGAGCAGTGGTTTATAACAGATGGCAGTGACAACAACACCTGTGAATTTGTGTGCACCTCAATTTGAAGAAAGGCCCCTAGGAAATCTCTATCTGACTGTGATTATTTGATTTCACAAAGATTGCGTTTACGCTCGTGTCATTGACCAAAGCCGTATTGTCGAGTGTTGTAAAAGTTTTTCATCCTTTGAGCATACGAAACATTTGCCCGCAATTACTTCGCGCCAAAATCAATTCTTGTGTCCTTCTTGATGTCAACTTAAGGGTACCGCTCACAAATTATACAATCGTTAGACTCTTGCTTATGTCCGCCCAAAGTGACAAAGGGATTTCATTGGAAAAGAGTGATGCTACAATATTTCAAATGCTTTTTGTAATTTACCGGTTGCTTCGGCGATTCCCAGGTCATGAATTGTAAATCGATCCAAAGCGATCGCCTGCCTGTAGACAACAAATACACCACCTTCGCTCAGACCCCGTGGATTCAGTGGGTTCTCGGAAAACGACTTCTGCAAATAAAGAGAATCAAACTGAAAGGCGCTACTCATTCGTGCTGATTTTCACTTACAGAAAAATCCCTGGAGAGAAAAAACAATATAATTTTACCCAAGTGAATATTACTTCAGATAACGAAATCAACGGTTTCAAAGAAAATGCGCATGCACGCTCAAATTTCTGGACTTTATCAGTTAGTTTCGTGTAGTTTCTTCAAAATGTATAGTTTCAACTAACTGTCTGTGGAATATGAAACATCTTAAGTTTGTACTGAAAATTCTCATTATTTTTCTTCGCTAGTATAAATACGTACAGTAGTACGCTATTATGACAAAGGCCGGTATAATGAAGAGGCTGCTTCCTTGAAAAAAATATCGCCACAAAGTATCTCCATAATTAAAATTGGACTTTTGTTAACTAATAGGAATGTGTACATAATGATGGCCTCATAACGATACAAACTACCAGTAACCACCCACAAGTGTCCTTGTCATTGTAAGATACATAGTGTGAACCCAGTTCAGCATCATCATCATCAACCGTGACTACAGGATTAGGTTTGGTGTGACTGAAATAACAGAAGACCTAATCATCCTACGATAAAGATAATATAACCTAACAGAAACGAAGGTGTTGTTATCTTCGACCACTGATCAGGACAATTATCAAATGAAGACTGTTCAGCCAACTTCGGTTGGGCGGGCAGTTTAGTGATAATACTTTGTCGACGATCGGACTCCTTGCCGAAAATGTAACTGCCCCACAATAAAAAAGGTTGAAACATTGCCCCACAATAAAAACTACCATTTTGTCAATTGAACCCGAATACACACTATCGCAATTTTTTACACCATGCTTGAAGATACGTGTACGCTGGAACGAGATGAACGATCGGCGGACTATATTAACCAAAGCCTCGTTTAACCAAATGAAACTTTACTGTAGCAGAGAAGAAGACCGTTTCATTTGACCACTACAAACGTTGTCGTTCAGTGTGCGACCAGAGGTAGCACCAACTATGAACGTGTATTCAGACACAACGTTGCAACCAATGTTTCGTTAGCAACTGTGACATGAAAATGCTTTGTAGATTCACTGAGAGAAATGTGGATCGAACGCCAAAGGGAGAATGTAGCTAATTTTAGTTGGGGTGTGCTATCTACCGCTTTCCAGGCCTAGATCTGGGGAAAAAGAGAAACGTTAAATTCACGCACGTTATTGGATATATAACATCTTGCACGCATTTATGGGGAATGTACTGAATTGGGCTTCATAGTAAAATGCATATGACACAAGTCAGCCGAATTCGTACGTAGCTGTAACAACGAGTTTATCGGGGTTGGTGGAGTTCTGTATTAAAAAAGAGGTTGAGCGCTTAGTTAATTTCTGAAGCAGTTTGTCATGATGAACTAAATGTTGCAAAAAACATTGTTTTCACCCGAAAGGCATCGTTAGAAAAGTGGTTTGTACACACATTTTACTGGATGAGCCAGAATTTTTCGCGTGTCGGTCTCCATCTGTTATTGTTTTTTAGGGACAGTTTCTTCAGGCAACGAAGTGAAAAATCTGCTTGACATCTCTACAATATTATTTTTGACATAAAAGTGATTAGGTAAAAGTCACAGGATAGAGTAAACACATTTAAAGAATATCCACATCGATTGTTACAGAAAAAAATGAATTTAATTATGTTACGTATTGAGCTGTTATTGATCTTCGCACGACAATGAGAAATATGATGTATTCTCAGGCGTCGCAATTCTTACACTGAAATACAAGCAAGTCAAAAAAATAAAATTCCCTCTTAAATATTCATGCTAACTGGAAAATAGAATCTAGGCTTTGGCTGATTGGTAAATGGAATTATTTTAATAAAATGCGTTATCGTAACGAATCCATACATTCGGATCTAACAAGTTCCTCAGTAATGTTTATTAGTCGAGTTACTCTTTCATTGTTAATCGAGCCAAAATAGAATGTTTAAAATTCCCCAATAAACGTTAATTAAGAGTTACTGTTCTTTTGTTAGCCGCTAACACTCAGGGGGAGTTTGTGTTGATTTAATGGGTTTTCTCAATAAATTCAAAAACTTACTTCAAATCATGGGTATTAAGACATATGATTTACCAATTAAATATGATTTAATTACTGTCGCCAAACAGTTTCGTTTGACGTCAATTGCTTTGTGATATCTATTTTTCAACCCATTGTGGGTTGATTTAAATGCCAGAAAACCTGCCTGATTCACGACCGAAAACTAGACAAGAAGGTTCTGTACGGAATTTAGGAGAGAACATTGCAAAAACTTTCGGCGTCAACTGGAAGCGAACGAGCAACCATAGAGAAATGCAATTTCTGTCACTGGTTCAAGTGCAGCCAAAAGCCAGATACTTTGCAACAGGTTCTCTTTGAGTACATTGAGTATGCTACAGAATTAATCAATAATTCAACTTGAAAGTGTTAGCCAATTTTGAATAAAGTTGAACACATCGAGTATAGGTATTCTGTTTCAAAGGGTCATTTGTTTTGAGCAAAGTCAAATGATGTGTATTGCGCACAATCTCGCAGCCTTTTTTGTCATGTTTACATTTTGTGATATCACAAAACTTTGAGTGGCCGACACATCACCATTATTCGGTGTAAACTGTTTAATTTTAATAAGTAATAAAATACAGTCGTTAAAGTTTTCTCACTCAAAATCTAGGGACGGTTTCTATCAGTTACAGCTGAATAACTCTCAAAGCTGTGCATTAGTGATATGTGAAGGAATCTAACAAATTTCAAACGAATGACTAATATCACAGTTAGTTTGAAATAGGTGCCTAATATCGGTTAAATGCGTGGTATCTCATTGTGTATCGAGTAACATAAGCGGAATTATTTTGCTTGAATGCAATGCAAAAATGCGTCCAAACGATAATCGTACCTTTTTTGGTTGCTTCTTCACTCGCGTGATCAGAAAAAAGTCGTCAAACAGGAAGGCGAATATTTCGATTATTTTGCTTCCATCTGAAAATTACAACCAGAAGTGAGATCGGTTACAAATAAAATTCCGTTGTTAGATGTTAATCATATTTCACATTGATTTTTAGGTGGCGCGCTTCTAACTGGAAACATTCTAAAAGTGCACATACACGTTCGTTTAGTAGAGAAATTCCACCTCACGGCCAACCGTCCGTGAAACCTACTCCACGGTTCGACATAATTATCCACACACGCATTGATAAAACTTCCGCGTGAAACCATTATCCAAGAGAGGTCACTGATCAATAAGTTTTTATCATCGGCACAGATTTCTGGCGTTAACAGGAGTTTGTACAATGTAAAGAAGAGCAATGCACATTTAAAATCTCTTACATCTCTGAGGTTGTTCATTTAACCACAACGTTTCACTCAACGTACAAGCACTGTTTTTAATCACTTGAAGCTATCAGCCTGCAGCTGAAATATTTCTGTTCATTTTCAATATGAGTTCAAAAGTTAAACAAGAGGTTTTCCAATATCTCAATTTAGTGTTTTTGTGCACATATCGAAGTATTGCTCAGTTGACGCCGAATGTACTCAGTTTTCCGTCGCTTCTCAGCTTGACCGATCTCAGCAAAGTATCAGTTTTGGTCGCAATATTAACAGTATAGTTAGAAATGTATGCGTAAAAATTTCACAGTTAGTTGGCGAACATGGTTCGTTGCACCACTGTTATGGCATTATTGCTGATATGGGTAGAGATTTCTTCCTAACTTAATAAATGCGCTATTGTACTCAATATGTAGTTGTAAACGTTTAAAATTGGCTAGATGTCTAGCTGAGTTAACACTAACAGAAACAACGATGGTGAGTTGAGATCATAAACGCTGGAAACTCTTGACGTGTTTCGTTCTAGCATATGAAATTGAGTGCAGGATAACTTTTGCATAAAACATGCCGGGAAACAAGGTTTGATAGATAGTATTTTATTTATTCCTCAGGAAAAAAATTGCAGGGTGAAAAAACGGAGAAACCTATGAATGAGACAGCAGGTTGGTTCGCAGTGCTGTACATATCTAAAGTGAGTTTACTTCGTGAGAATTATAATGTCAGTAGGTTTGGCGTATAAATCAAACAACTGTGAGAGTCCAAAGTAAGGTAAGTGAGAAGAAAGAAGGTTACTCTGTTTTAGAAAGTCAGTTTAATTGATTCACTTGTCACACATACCAGCTTTACAGGTCAAAAACTTTCCATCTAGTGTCAAATGTCTTGCACGACGCGGATTGTTAAGAATAGGATTTACATAATGTTTTAGAAATTGACGCAAACCTTTGCTAGCAGATTTGTGAAGACTTAACCCTTCAAAGGACCCTTTGAAAGATCACGTGAACTGCCGTAATTGTTTCATTTGTAAAGTATGGCACAGCGCATCTTTCACCACATTATCCATTCGATTTTTAAGACCCACAGGAATTCAGATGTATAATCAGACATATCGACACATTGTTTTAAATTACCTGAAAGCAGTAGGCAAGTATGCTTACTTCATTCCAGAGTTATTTTTGGAACAGTTTTTTAACATTCATTGTTCCAGGTTCATTCCACCTATTCTTTTGACCCTCCACTCACTGTCCAAAACTGTACAGCGTCCCACACTAAATAGCTGATTTTGTGCAAAATATAAACATGAAGAATCGTCTAACCAAAATCTTTAAGGCCATTAGTGTCATTCATCTTGAAAATTGAATCCAAGATGTTGATACTGTTTGGGAAGTTGTATGCCTGTTAACCTTAATGAATTGGAGGATAAACAAATTGCCCGAATTATGTCCACGTGTAACTACATCAAAAAATCATTGTGCAGCTTTTGGCAATATTAAAAATTCTTCAACAACTTGAGGGATGTGACGTGCTTTACAAGCATCCACGTTAATTTCAACTCACCATTTTTATAGTTAATCTATAATTTGCCTTGTTTTATCTGTTACTAATTATTGGTAGCACAGTTTAACAAATTACTCCAAGAAATCTGAATGGGTCTGAAAATAATTTTGGACCATATTCTGGTCGCACATCTGAGTGATGTAGCACAGCTTATCTTAATTATAATGCGTACATTGCGAACACTCTCTATCAAAGCTGCGTTCATTTTGTGTCCAAAAGTTTTGAGTGGAGCATCTGTGCAATTTTCACCCTTAAATTGGTGGTGCTGTGTAATTATCAATTTGTCGCTAAAATCCAGACTATACATTTTATCATATACTTACGCTTCTATTCGTTCGTGAGACTTTGTGATTTCTTTTCAATTCTCTCGCACAAAAAACGTTTTATAGTGAGAGACGACCACTCATGTTAGCCCAAGCATAAGGATAACGTAAAAACGACACACAGCCCGTTTGACAATTTGCAGTTCGAAGGCTTTGCACAGTTTTATATGAAAAAACAGAAGTCTCTTGTGTAATGAGGCGGCAAAACGGCTTTCGTCAACTTTTCTATCCATCAAGTAACTGTTAATTTTAAAACTTATCGCCTCACACTCATCTGTATGTGCTTAGTAATTGTCCGGTAAAGTATTCAAAATGGTACGCATTCGAAGGAAATTGTGATAACATCAATGTCGCTCGATTTAGATATATGTACATGTGAATTATCACTTACGGATGGCTTGTGTTAGTAAATCGATTGCCAGCTTTGGGAATCAATGGGTAATTGTCAAGTAAGCAGTTTACTTCCTCGAATTTTCTCGGCCAAAAGCAACCGTAACAAAATCTCCCTGTTAAACGTGCTGACGAACCCTTTTGGTTTAGGTAATCCACGTGACTTTTATTGTTTAGCTTAAGAACTATAGGAAAAGTTTTCTTCAAGGTTGCTTTGCAACGGTTCAAAGTAAAGCTCAATCTTGTTCAAGTAACGTAGGTTTTGAACTCTACATCACAAATAAGTTCTGTAGACACGCTTTTGGAAAGATGTTTGTGCGTGATAGGAATTACGTTTTTGTTCATAGTTCGGGCTAGTTGTTGAGGTATTCGGTTATCTGACATGCTTAGCGGTTAAGTTACGAACATTTCATCACCAAACAGGGTGACAATCATAACGCGTGGATCCTTTGGTATATAAATTTAAGCGTGTGTATTTCAACTACTTTTTGGTAAAACTTCNGTGCTGACCATTCTTGGGTTCACAAACGTAATGAGTACCTCATTATGGTTATCCGATAAGTAACTTATATGCGGTTAATTCCACCCACCGAACTACGTCTGAAACACTTGGAAATTCCAAATTTTTAGTGCTAAGATGAAAAATTCGGTCAGTAGATCTAGCAAAAAGCCATGCAAGGAGGCAGTGCGTAAGGATTCTTCGTTTTCATATATGAATTACACGCTTGGTTTAGTTCGAACGCCGTTCCACTGATTGCAGAAGTTATGCACAAATGATCAGGGAATGAACTAACGGAAGCGCTCGGGTAATCCTTTGCTTACGAATGAGTATCCGAACAAATTGATTGAGGTTGATTCTATGGAGCGAGTTTTCGCAGTTAGCGCTGAAAAATAGGTGAACCTCAAACTCCCTTACGCTGGAAACTGCGATATCAAATCAGTTACTGAGATCTGCTAATACTCGCGCTCACCCCATAACGGGACTGCGTTTGTTACACTCTACCCGCAAGATTGTTTCTCACTAACCTGATCGCATTTTGCTAGTCTGTCTACGGTTGAGGGTAATGCGTACATCGACAGAACCGACAGAAACTTGCGACAGGACACATTTCCAAGTGGCTAATGTAGGTGATGAAAACGTAGGTCAGCAAGTCAACACAGGAATAGAAAACTAACCTATTCGTTTGCGGGAAAGTCAGCTGCAGCACGTCATGCGGTCGCTCATTACTTAATCGAGCGGTGGCCCTAGAAATCAATTACAACCGGAAGATCTATTAGTTTTCCAAAGCGTTTCTAATGAGACGTTACAAACCGGCTCTCTTTTGGCAGAAACTGTTGACGTAATCAATGATGTCGTCCTGAGAGTGAAACCGTTCCCCCAACCTGATATGTGCACACGTGACGTTCGTTCGTTTTACTGTTCCTTCGTCATGCGCTAAAACAATGCAGCTGAATGTGTTATATAATCAACCAAGAAGAAGTTTGTTTCCTTTTCGCTGGAAGTATTGTCTATCGCTGGTTTTTCTATATTTTTCTGGGATCTCATAAGCTTCCCAACTTCATAAATCATTGCTTTCATCGTAGTGAGTAGTTTCACAACAACTTTATTGCTTACATTGTTTCTTAAGACAAGAGTTTATCCACAATCCCATTTAAAACGACTTATTCTGCTGAGTCAGATCATAATAAAGGTTTTTTGCATCTTAAAATATCCAGGTCAAATCACTTGTTCACACACACTCGATCTCGCCTTCTCAGTTTTATCAGTTATTTAACTAACCTTATTATCTTTGCTCAAGCTGTTGGATAGATGGTTTTGTTCGAGTGAAATATGCTACCATAGCTTGGAAAATTTCAGGCGACGCTCACTGCTCACTGTAATCAAGAATCTCAACGTGATTGAATGAACTGTTTATCATTTGCTCAATCCCATTGGGAGTAGGATTATTAAGCTTCGTCGCTTAATGCGCATAACGTGACTTGTAGAAAGCCACAGACAGTGCGCTAGATAGATTATCACCTAAGTGGAACAACACGTTTACCAAAACGTTCATTTAACGGGTCACTATAAAATTAGGTCTTCATACCTGATGATACCACTGGAAGTCAACGATGCACATGATTCACTTAAAGGTTCTGAAGTGTGCATAATATTTTGAACCCCAAGGATAATAGGTATCAACTTATATTTATCTTTTGCAGGTATTTTTTATTCAACTGCATATCACGGATAAACCTTGAACCAAAAAGGTCTAACCTCATTCAAGTGTTCACTATATTTAATTTTGCGGATTTCGTTTTTCTAATAAGCATTTTCTTCAGAAATTCAAATAGTCATTTTCGTTTGCATTCTTTTCGATAACACTTATTATAGGGAGACTGATATAATAATAACTCAAGCCAACATTTTGAGCTCATAGGTTAACGGCTTCACGTCTAACCCCCATAAGCGACTCCTGTTACTTAACTTACCACCGGACAAGTAGGCAGATTCACCCGCGAATCTATCGCGCTTAAGCCGGGCAGGTTATCAGGCAGAGCAAATTGAAGACAGCAGTGGCGGATAATTTTCAAAATTTCACTTCATCTGACATTTACGTACATTTTCATTCATAAGTTGATTTCTGTAGCCTCATGCAATTTCTTTCTGAACACATAAAACCGCACGTGGACTAAAAAAGTGAACTCGATGCTCAGTGTAAAAAATAATGCGAGGAAAAACAACATAGCAGAAGTTTGTACAGATGCACTTTAATGTGAAATGCTGCTTAAGAGACACACAGTATTTTTTGCAAACGTCCTTATAAGCTTCAATTAGGTAGAGTCATTTTCCAGGAGGTCCAAGAGAAATAATCCAAAGGGAAGTTGTCATTATGAACCATAAACCCCCTCTATTCACAGTCCAGCAGATAACAGAAAGTTGCCTCATTCATTTTTAGCAAACGCATTTGAGCCACGGCATATGTGATGGGACATCAAGTTATGAGCGAGAGTTACGCCAATTATACTTCATATGCGATACAGTTGATATTTTATATACTATCTTGTACACTTCTGTCTCTCAAACCTTATCTCCTAGGAACACATTTCAAAGATAAATTGTAAGACTGAACAACATTCATGGCCCATTAAGTAGCCTCTCATTCACAACATCCCCGTAAGCGTGATTTTAAATGGGGTAAACCAAACTGAAAGTTTGCTTCGGCTCTCAGCATTTTCCAGCAAACAAGTTGCAGACATCAAATGCAAATCATATGACCACAGTCAAGTATGGAGCTTGAGGATGGTTGAAACTGAAATACTTCGAAGGATGAAAGTCAGTTTTCTTTCACAGTTTATCCAACGTACGTTCTGTACAAAACTCGTCAGATTTTCAAAGGTTTGAAGCGCTTCAGAGTGATATTATCCAGCTTTGACTGCCTCTTACAAATCACTGCGCTGTTTTGAAACAGCGAAATACGTCCATTTCAAATTTCTCCAACCCCCGCGCCAGTTGGCAGTTACATTTCATTCGCACACTCCGAAGACATCCTAAGCTATATCTCGAGTCAAAATGTGGCAGCTGATAAAGCCAGTTTTACCTAAAGTATTGGGAACATTTGAAAATCTCCCCTTTCGCTGACTCACAATGTACAAATAATGTACAGGATGAGTTTAAGTCGGGTAATCTACAGTCATATTTAAAAAAGTGCAACAGTATATAAAGCTGTCTGTGAAAATCCTGCTCTTGATAATACTGACCGGCTGTTGAATGGGCGAAAATTTATTTTCGACCGTAATTCCCTTTCCACCTGTATATTTAGTCTTGAGACTTGTAAATAGTAAAAACGGATATTTTATCCACGAAATTTGTGTAGAACAAACAAAAGACAAACGTTACGCGATTTGCGTTAGGGCAGATGTGTTACGTGTAAAATGAAACCTCATGAACCAGAAGCAACCTCCAAGAAGACAAGGGTTAACCTTTGTTTGTTAGTTACCACAAGATCATTTACGTCGTAAGTGGTTCTCTCTGAGGTCATGCATTTTTAGTGAAGTGTAGAGGCCAACCGGTTCACGAAGACGTTCCTTAGATATCATGTCGGGCAGCATATATTTAATTTTTGTTGGAGGATATAGGGACGACTTGCAATAAACCTGGACAGTTGCTCACTATCAACAAATCTGACCTAAATCCAATCGGTGTTAGGCATTGAAACTAACTGATGTTAAGTCAGATGGTCATGAGGATGATAGACTGGTGTCTGGATCCTTGAAACAATGATTTGACGAGCGTAAATCTGTTAACGTCAGTCTTTTGTCTGTTGTGTTCAAATTGTCAAACTTAACTAGCAAACCGCAGAATTGTACATTATTTATTATGAGCCAAATTAAGTAAACCTTGAGAATTAAAAACATCTAAGTGGAATAGATGTCCACAAATGGTAAGCTACACTAACTACCCGTATCTGGCTGCACGATCCACACAAATCCGGTTGCCGTGAAGATGGATGAAGTTGTGAATCATTTTCGTCCAGTTTCGGTTTGTGTAGGCTAGGTCACAGCAGGCAGTTCCGTTGCTACCAGCCCATTCTGATCACAACTTTTCACAAACGTCAAGTACACGCAGCTGATGACATCACAAAGCCTCAGTCGGATCTTGGCAAAAACGTTTAGCGTGTGTAAACATTAGGCTTGGAATCTAAATGCGAACATCAATCACGAGATGCAACAGACTGACGATCAGGTTTTTACACCTTCTTGACAACAGAGGCAGTTAACTCTATGGAACGTAAAATTACGTTCATCTGAAGAAACAGAGGCAGATATGCACACTGTTTTCTGTAATGCCACGTTGACTAACGAGAGGTAGACAAAAGTGAACACTATTTTAAACTATGGAAAAAATGAAATGGTTCTAAACACAATTAATTTTCATGACTTTCGACAGGACCCATTTAACTGATACTCCACCAACCTACACTAAGAAGTGTGCGACGGTTGGACATTTGTCCGCTAACAGTGTATCAAAAGCGCCTTATGCCTTGACTTATAGCTAAATTCAAGAACAAAGCTATCCAAATGCTGAAAATCTCTGATATTTCCTGAAATACATTAAAAGCGTTACTTCTGAACCCGTCCGAGCCAGTCGTCGCGTTGCGCTATTTCATATGTGAAAATAAGGAAGTCCCATCCGTTGATGGAGCAAACAAACTAATCTTGATTTGACCAGATTGTGCAACTGGAATGGGTTTTCTACTGTTTACCCTGCACGTGAGGAACGATATGAGGGACCACATACGACACGTTGTGGCTGCAAAGTTTAAAGCTCAATGATATAAAATTACACCTTACGGAACGAAATATTCTACAAACCGGTAAGGTGTGCAAGTTAATAACTTAGTATAAAATGAAGTTTTGGGGTTTTATAATAAACTTACAAGTTTGGGAAGGCAGTTGAACGGTTGCAAACAAACAGACGTTTTTGAACAACGCTTTACAAACACTTTCTTCTGGCACATGGATTAATAACTGGATTAAACAGGCGTACAATAAACTTTGAGAATTGAACTAAATTATTTTGTCTTTAAGCGCAAGCTAACTTGGTTCAGTAATCAGTTAGTAACAACATGCCATAATCTAGAAAATCAAAAGCAATTCTCAAAAGATAATTTGTCTTGGCTGATAAACGAAAACGTTCGTTTCTGCTCAATTTCGTAGTCAACTTGAATAGCACTGCCAAGTTTGGTAAATTATCGTTAGTGTCATTGTCTTTATTGCATGCATACAGTGCTTACGGAGTTGTCCACATTCAACACTTGCGTGATTGTTATATTGAAGTTGTGATGAGTTTTGTTACTCCTTTCAGCTATTCATCCTGCAAGACTATGTTGATGCTTCTTTATGTGATGGTAACAACATTAGATTTGTGGTCGCTGAAAAGAAGTCTAGCCACTTAAAACATGTTTATCAAGCTCGGCGCTTAATCATTCCCTGGCTGTCTTATCGGTGAGATCCTGAGTTTGAAGCTACTATTAGCAGACAGTTCTTATGGAGTGTCTCAAACGTTCGCCATGTATTGTACATCACTTCGACAAACGTTGTCACCTTCCTGACCAACTTCCGCCCACACAACATTGCAACCTTTTCGACACATTCAGACACATCTCGACTTGGTCGTTCTAACCAGTATGTAGCTCTTTTCACTTAATAATTGTAATGAATCAGTTTTTTTCTCCCGTTACAGTAGACGTGCCACATGGTCTGTACTCGTTATAAACACCACTGACTTTGACACCTTTTTACAGAATTGGTAGTTTAGAAAAGAAGCTTACCTCGTACGGTGTGTTCCCGGGAGCCCACTATGATCTTTCAGCCAGTCGCATTAGTAGATAGGTTAATTTCTGCTTTGAACTTTGTTGTACTCGGGGATCAGGTCTTACTTATGCTTACAGTTAACCTTTCCCTTCACAAGCAAACAAAGCGAAACATATGTGTACGTGAAGTGCACCTCGAGGTTGATGTGATGTGTTTTATTGAGTTCCGTACATTTTTGTTTTATTGATTCACAAAATCTGCCGCACGGTCTGACGTCCCGTCGACATCCACGATGTGCGAAATTTTCGAACAGAAAAACTCCGTGGACGTAGAGCAAATGAACCATCATTATATCCTAACGTTCATTTTTTCTGCCACCTTATCCACCTCCACTTGAGCCCCTCAGCTAATGAAAACCCTACTCAGTCTAAATCAAGCAAAGTGAATAACCTAAAGAAAAACTGTCATCACTTTTCGAATAGATTGTAAAGAGCATACGCCAGCAGCACGCTGCAGCATTTGCTCAGTGTAGTAAACACTGAAAAATTACCCACTGCCAAATGCTGACAAACGTTTAAGCAATTCACTCAAAAGTAAACTAAACTGTGCCAAACCCTGTTCACGTCTGCAGCACCGACAGTTTCTTGAGTGTAACGCCACACTCAAATGGTAACTTAAGTGAACATGACGAACTCTGACAACTTTACTAATTCTTGTTAACATGGAATTCCTGATGTTCTGCCTTATCCAGTTTACACTGTGATGTCCTTCCATCTTGACGGTTGTTACGTTGTTCACGTATATATCTTAGATTACAGTGATTCGTTAGGCTGCAGTACAACAAAGCGAAATATAAAAACTGTTCACATGGACTAACTTAGGGACGAAGTATAACCATCGTTAATCGCTGGTTCCGATGTTGGATAGATGGTTTTGTTCGAGTGAAATATGCTACCATAGCTTGGAAAATTTCAGGCGACGCTCACTGCTCACTGTAATCAAGAATCTCAACGTGATTGAATGAACTGTTTATCATTTGCTCAATCCCATTGGGAGTAGGATTATTAAGCTTCGTCGCTTAATGCGCATAACGTGACTTGTAGAAAGCCACAGACAGTGCGCTAGATAGATTATCACCTAAGTGGAACAACACGTTTACCAAAACGTTCATTTAACGGGTCACTATAAAATTAGGTCTTCATACCTGATGATACCACTGGAAGTCAACGATGCACATGATTCACTTAAAGGTTTAAGGTGTCAAATTTCCTTTCGGGAACACGGGTCCAATCCCGGTACGAACCGCTTGAGAGCTTTAACTATTCCCCAATTAGATCGGCATTATTTCAATGTTCAGTACGACTAGAATGGCCAAAATTGTACGTGTATTCGGACGGAAAATGGAGAGCCTAGACATTTTATTAGGGACGTGAGTGTGTTTAATTCAACGACAGTTGTTTAAACGCTTCCGTCTGCATTGACGGGAGTGATTAAGGCATTTCTCTTGTCTACTGACGTGAAAACAGTCCAATCTGTGGAAATATGTTTACTTCCATGAGCTGGGAGGTTCAAAAAGGTGTCAGACGCTTAAAATTTTCCGTATGGATCGAAACAAGCATTTGGCTCATACGTTACAAATTTATAAGCAAGCGATAATCATGACTAGTAGTTTTACTTCACTGCTGTTGTTATTTAATGTCTGTGTGAACTGGCAGCTCAAGTTTGTGATACCAGTCACAACCAACTTAGAAACTGTATAGCAGTGCATTCAATAATGACTCTGCTCGCATGTTAAAAGATATCCACTGCTGGATGGAAAGACATAATTTCATGTAATCCATACCTCATCGTTCAAGTTTATTTTGCTTTTTATGTTGTATTTGACTCCTTCATGACGCAACTGGGCGCAATATATTGAAAGAAATACTCTAAAAACTGAAAAAGAGGCTTACCGCAAAGAACCATGTTTCAATAAAATGAAATGAAAGTAACTGAGAACGACGCAGACATACATACGCAAAAACGTGGTAATCCTCCATAATGGTTCGCGTACTATATCTTTGTCACTAAAAGTCGATCAGGTTAATCCACCGTTTACTGAACTCGGTAACCGCGTACAAAAACACGAGATTTGAAGCAAAGTCACATGGATTACTTACCGTTCAAAGTTAGGAGACCTTCGTGTAGCAACTGTCTTTTCGGATTGGCAATCAAGACGTTCACATGGTTGTCGAGCGAGGCTATGACGCAAAAGTTCCGGTATGAAAACTCTTGGTTCCAGTTCAGAAACTGAGGGCCATATGAGCTGTGATTGTATTTCTTGTAATCGCTCAAAATTTTTCAGCCACTTCATTTTGTCCTCCAGCGATTCTAAAATTACAATCAGTGTAATGGAAATCATCGTGGGTTAGTCAAAACACTAAACAGAAGAGATGTAGCACTGTATCAACGTAGTGATCTGCCAGTAAAACTATGAACGAATTACGAAGGTTTGGTAGTGTCGACTAGATTTCTGGTTCTTGTGTTTTCACGGTGGCCGACTAAACATTAGACTGAAATAAGATGGGGAGCAATATCCACGTTGATGTATTGGTGACCGTTAAAAACTCACTCTCCCTTGTCCTTGGGGATGGCCTATGTTTAGAACTAACACCAAACTTTAAACATGGAATTCACAAGCAAGTGATCGTAATGTTTCGCAGGTGTTTGATCTCTGACAGGTTTATTGGACGAAGAATTCGTCACGACTCGACTTTTGATGTGCATGTGCTCTCACATTGGTTGGCTTCTTACGGACAAATATCGTGGAAATACGGCTGGGCGAAACATATAAATTGTATCCCCTCAATTACAGTGTCGCTGAATTTAATA
>LOND01000537.1:32059-46028 GCA_014220965.1 Paragonimus kellicotti | reverse complement strand
TCTGTCAAACAGGTCACTAGCTAACCAACATGCTTTTCCCAAAATAAAGAGTAACCAGGAAGATCCAGCGCAACCACGACATATCTTGCTGACTGCTGTTGTAGAATAGGTAACATTTATTATTTTAAGATGACATTCCACGCCCCATTCATCTCCACTGTTTTGGATTTGTTTTTCTATAAGAATATTCCACGGACACGACGTCAGGAAAGAGAAGCAACGTTGATTAAGGATATCCGTTATATTGCAATGCTGGAAGCAGCAATATTTTAGGTCAATTTTTCTACTAAATAAACTTAACTACGACTACTCGAGTTTGAAATATTCACAACTAAAAAGATTCCTCGTTTCTTATTGTGTACTAACAAAAAAGATACTGCATATGTGTAATGGATGAATATATATATATATATATGTGTAAGGCGAAGAAATTAAGTTTACTATTAGCAAATCACTGCCCTTACGGATCAAGTGGCGTCTCTATGAATATTGCTAATGAACGGGAGATCTCAAGCAAGGTTGACTAGTGAGAAGTTGTAATCAGTCTGACACGAATAGTAAAACTCGGAGTGATAGAACAGGTTGAACATACAGGTAAGTGTATGGTTGGACCATGTGTAAAATATGTGACGGATTGATAGACAACGCGGCAAAAATGAGGTGGAATTTGCTAAGATGAAGCGACGGAAGTGATCATTTTATATTTCGCTCAATAAGCAAAGTAAATCCGGTAAATAGCTTCGCAAATATTTAGTACATCATGGGTTTTGCCCGTGTATTATCTGCAACCAATCTGCGCCAGTTTCTTTCAGAAGTCTAATATCAACCTCGTGCGAGATCCCGTGCACTGAATCAGTCAGTCAGCTAGGTTTGTGCTCATTGATGCGTGTAACGAGGTACCGTTTTGAATAACCAAGCTCATGTTTATTCTGCCCCAAAGGCTTGGTTCAATGCGATTCTTCAATCTATTACGTGAAAGCCTCAGCTCCCGTTCTTTGAAGGGGTTCTTTGGGCTGTCTGATATTTTGGAGGATATCTAGGTGAGTTCCACACGAAAACTGTAATCACTTGACTCACTATTCACAAACATTCCATTACGTGGAACAATTGATCAGTTATGTAATGCTACTTCGCTTCATAATATTTCTCCATCCGTAACTTTCGACCACCTTACATACTGTATTCTTATGTGTACGGAAAGCATTTGGTTTTAGTATGATGGATGTTCTTGTGAGCAAATTGATCGTGTAGCAAGGGACAGCCGATTAACCCCAACACTGGCTGATATTTTTCTTGGAATGGTCGAAGATGGACTATCGGATTATATTGACCGTTCTTTGCTTTATAAACGGTATGTCGATGACATTCTGATATTCACCGATTTTGATCATTTCATAACTCTTTTACATCAGTTTAATTCCACTCATCGAAATCTCCGTGTCACCCATGAACAAGAGTTAGATAACTCACTACCATTCTTAGACGATCTTATTTTAGAGCGCTTAGACGATATATTTTGTCGGTTCGTTTATCGAAAGTCGACCTGGAATGGGAAATATCCACAGTTTTCTTCATTTGCAGCCGCGGTTTAAAAAAGGAGATTAGTGCAAACGATTTTTCATTGAGCAAGGAAACTGCAGTGCTGGCCGCCCAAAGTCTGAGTAGGAACTCTTGAAGAGTGTTTTGCTTGAGAATGGATATCCGGTTAAATTCATTGAAATTCACTAAAAGGAACGAATGGGTACCTCTCAACACAATCAGTGTGCGAAGAAGCAGGGTTTTTGCCAACCTCTTAACACAATACATAATATGACGCTGTCAGACGAAAATTGAAATTGCCATACTCACCATTCTCCGCAGCGGGATTGCTTTTTACTTCCCACAGAAAACCCACTCGGCAGCGATGTCCCTTCTGGTTAACGCTGCTTCTTGTGTCATCTGCCAGTTCACTTGCAGCTGCGGTGACTCAGATTTACAGAACGGACCTAAACTTAGGACTGAAGAAGGCGGACCACATCCAAGCGGCTGGTGCGATCAACGACTCACAAGTCAGTACAAACCGAAAGATCGGCTTTTGTTCCGAAACCCTAATTGCAACGTTGTATCTGTTTGACCACGTTACTTCGTTCATGGTCTTACCGCGCAATCGCACCCTAGGTTGTTGGTGTTCTCCGGGGCATTGTTGATCAGGCGTCACGCCCAGCCGTCTGTTGGCAAATGGTGATGACGCAATCAGTTGCGTAAACGTGGCAGTGAACTCTAATTGCACCCATGTGATGTCCATCCATTTCATTGCTTTGTCGCCATGCCATTAATCTATATAACCCAATGTTTTATATTTAATCAACTGATGAGAATGAACGAAGTGTTTGTATCTCTAATTATAAGTCTGCTAGCCGTCTTGATGAAGTGGATAAAGGGGGCTCAATATTTTTATTGGGCGGAGATCATCACAAATCAAAAAAGGACAGAATGAATTTCCACATTATTTAAAGCAGTAACAGATTTTTTCAGTGTGTTTATGAGGAAGCTGCCATCACGTATTTATTCAACCCACTAATAGACCTACTGAGGTTCAAACCTGGAAGATCAGCAAATGATGAGGTGTTCTGTCCAAATCACACTTATAAAAAAACCTGTGAAAGTCAAACCGGTGTCCATTGCCTTCACTGTCTAAACAAAGATCACTGATGAGTAGTCGGGGATTTGGTTAATTTCAAGTTGAACATCACCCACAATTGATCGCAGCTGTCGCATTCCCATAGACTATCCAGTCGGCCCCTTTCGAAAAGAAGCACTAGACTCGAGTTTCGCTCTCATTAGAGCTCGTCAGTAGTGCATATCCTTGCCACTGCCGGGACTAGAACTCCGGCCTTGCTTTTCATGAGGCAACCGTGTTTACCACTGCGCCATTGACCTCACATTAGGCACGACCGAATTATCATATGTGAACGCTCAACCACTTTCGCTTGTGAGTAATGATCAGGTTGCCCGATCGTCTCGAGAGGAGACACAGTTACTGTCTGTTAACTCCAATCTAATGAGAGCGAAACTCGAGTCTAGTGCTTCTTTTCGAAAGGGGCCGACTGGATAGTCTATGGGAATGCGACAGCTGCGATCAATTGTGGGTGATGTTCAACTTGAAATTAACCAAATCCCGACTACTCATCAGTAATCTAAAATATCGCCTAGCAGGTTTAATGAGATCGGAGATTTCGACCTGCCTAGGAAGTCCTAATCGCGGGGTTATCGATTGGAGTTAACAGACAGTAACTGTCTCCTCTCGAGACGATCGGGCAACCTGATCATTACTCACAAGCGAAAGTGGTTGAGCGTTCACATATGATAATTCGGTCGTGCCTAATGTGAGGTCAATGGCGCAGTGGTAAACACGGTTGCCTCATGAATAGAATGGCCGGAGTTCTAGTCCGGCAGTGGCAAGGATATGCACTACTGACGAGCTCTAATGAGAGCGAAACTCGAGTCTAGTGCTTCTTTTCGAAAGGGGCCGACTGGATAGTCTATGGGAATGCGACAGCTGCGATCAATTGTGGGTGATGTTCAACTTGACAAAGATCTGCGGCTGAAGCAACGCATTCTTCTTGAGTATCCAAAATTCTTTCGAAATTTTAGGCCTGCGGCAGCCGTCAAAGTGAACAATGAGGATAACAGTGGCACGTCTTCGGAATACTTCTTTTGGTAAACGGAATAAAAACGTATTTTATAGGCAGCTCAACACGTGTTCTCAATTTTTTCTACACACCGCTGTCTGAGGACTTTGTCGATTTGAACGACGACATCCATATTGATTTGTGAATTGACGGCAGACTGTCCAACAGTGCGAGAGTGTCAACAAATGTCCACGTTCGGGCTGATCGCTATTTTTTCTTCTAAATAGGACACTGCATGTGTGCACTACATATGCAAACTTCTGATTGACCACCAGTCTGATCGTCAGTATAAGAAACAAGAAACCTCTTGGAACAAGACATCTATACCAGTAAAAATATACCTCATATCAGGCTCATCATATCGAGCAGCTCTTACCTCAATGCCAAGCTTAAATATCCAATCAGTGAGGCAGCAACGAAACTGACTCGACGAACGTGTGAGTGATCACGGGTGAGAAATAATGGTGAACATGGCTTATACCTCCGTCCCACTGCAGTAGGCAGGCCGGTAAACTGTGTGTTTGTTAGTAGCGACGCTTGGAAACTATCCAATTCCTCTGTCTTAGACAAGCCAAAACTTTCAGTTGATAAGCTTTCAATAGATAAATCTGAAAAACACTATTTATCCCTGGGATAATAGTATTGCATAATCCGGTGACCTTAAGATGGGTGCTCTATATCAGCCGAATGAACAGCGTCTAACCTGCTATTCAAATGTTCTAATGGGAGGTGATCACTGACTACATACCACATGAAAGACGAAGGTTGAACTAGGATAACAAAGGATATCGCGACATAAACACCGACGGACTTAGAATTACATGCCGCCAAGCGACTGTGGCCACTCTTAGCCATGAATATATGTGTTAAGTCAAGTTTTATTAGGTAGATGTAAAAGAATCGACGTTTCAGGCAACCACCTGTACACATGGTCAACGCGATAATTAACTTAGAAAACTACGAGAAAAATGTTTCACCGGAATTGGCTAATAGTCTTAGTGGCCCATTGCTTCCATAGTCTAAATGATGCGCTCACCTCAAGTGACGCAATTTTTCTTATGCACAGTTTTGGTAGAAAGAAGTCAAAACCACGTGGTTCAAAGTGAATTTTAAAAAATATTTTAAATAATCATACCTCTGGGAATTTCGTTTCCACTGAAAACCAACAGCTTCTAGGGAACCACGTGATAGTACTAGGCAGTGGGTCACATAGGGTACGTCAGTTTTATTTGTGATATATTTCAAAGCATAGAACGAGACGAATTACTGACGGAATCGTTTAAATTTCTTTGGTCCTGTCCGTCAATTCCAGCAAGATAAACGACATCTAGGATAACGTTTACGAGTTTTCCATTATGTCGGGAGTATTCATGAACAACCAAGGTTGACAACATGGTTGACAACAGCAGGTGAGGGAACAGATATAGAACGACGACTTTTGAGATGACACCCACGCCGGTCGGCTCTTAAATGAGATGATCATCTGTGCAGTATAACAGATCTTGCTCAGTGCATTTGTTAACTTGCGACTGACCAGTTGGTTGTCTGTTGTCAAGCCAACTGCGTTGGTAAAACGTCTATCAGATAGGATCTGCGAGCACCTTTCTCACTGGCTTCATACCGTTGTGACAAAAGCCATCTCCAGTGGTATCGTATCTCATCTGATTATTGTGAGTCATAAAAATGACGGCCAACAGAGCCTTCAAAATTATGTACAGTACGTCGCACGTCCATCCCCGAGTTGTCAGGGCAAGACGGTTAGCAGCGGCAGATGCAATTGCCAACACACTCTACAACAACCAGCTATGTATCCAAAATAAACTTCTGCAGAGCTCACATCTGCTGTGGTCATCCATGCGTAAACCGATTGAACCTCATTCACCCAATAACTTGATTAACACGTTATCATATACCGGTAACTTGTTTCATGCAAACATAGGCAAACCCATCATCACCCAGTTAGACAGGCGTCCCCAGTTCCCATGACTATTAGTATTTTGTAAAACCATATTCCAGTTTTATATATAGGTCAGATGAATACCCTTTAATGATATATATTCATGATGAGAAAAACTGAAAACAGTTGTATGCAACTTTGCCTTGTCACATCATTTAAAAAACAGTTCGTAAATAATTGCCAAATGTAGTGCTTCTAGTTATCACTTTGATTTTGCTACACATTTTGATATGCTATTCAACAGTGACGTTTTTCCTAGCAGTCACAAGTGCCTACCTGTTTTGAACAAAACAAACCACATGTGTATCTAACTTCCAAGCTACTGAGGTTGCGTGTTTAAGCTATCAGAATACTGTTTGTTTTCAATGCTCCACTCAATTTTATAATTACGATTGCCAACGTTGTATTGTTCCCACAGAATCGGCAAACCAAATCGCACGCAACGGTCTTGCTTTTTCCAAAACAATTGTTTTGTTTATTGCTCATTTTTGCGTCTTTTGTAATATGTCAGAGAGATTGCTTGATCTAGGGAGCAGCTTATAACTAAAACTGATTTGCTCCTTTGACGGATAATATACATTTCAATTCAGATTACCAATAAGCGAGTCTAAAATACGGTATCTTTTACCAAAATTGTGCAAGCACGTTGTCACATTAAAGACAAAACAGACGATTACTATTTGGAAAACTCTGCCCTCATTTCAAATGGGTGAACTCGTCGGTGATGCTACCTACTCTAAAAGTTGTGACAACTTAGTGAACGCAGTCGTTTGACATTTGGGGTGAGATTGAAACGTACCCTTTTTAATGGTCTGAGAAGTACACCTGTGCTACCAAAATCGTGCTGTGTACTGTCCCGAATCAGGTTTCCGATGAGTTCTCGGCACAATGTGTGACTTACCTAGAATAAAAGGCAAAAGCACATTAAGTTAAAAGGCAATAAAATAAACCGCTGGTGTTTGCCAGTCAGGAACTTTGTTTGCCAACATCGTTTTGACAACAAACAAGGCAAATTAGGATATTGGAAGCTGTATAACGTTTTCATCATTTTAACGACTATTATTCAGATGTCACCAAATTCAGTGATAGGAGAGCTCACCGCTAAAATTATTGACCGACGTTAAATGCATCTTATGTTTGCTGGTTTGTTAAGTACAGCCGCCTACTCATTATGCTTTCATAATAGAAAGCTTGTCGACAATGTTTTTGAGAAAGTCAGAAGTTTTGAAGCAACGCACTTGTTATCGCGTAGAAATCTTAACTTGTGCTGTGTGTTGTTTTTGTTTTACCATGAGGCAACATTCGCTTCAATTGTGGACAGAATACTCTATGGGGAAACCTGTAGACAACTGTACTACTCTGGTAGCAAGGAGCACTTCTTCACTAAAAGAGATGGCTCAAAAACACGCTTTGCCTCGTTTGCTGTATATACGTAAGGTGCCATGGCTTTTGCATTAACTCTACCATTTCCTCCTATTCAGCACGACGATCGCCAAGATGACGTCATTTTCCATAGTGGACGTGAAAAGCTATACCAACTGGATGCACCCACGTAGATTTGTATTATAGAATACCACTACAATTGCGTAGAGATTGCGCCTCTTGAAATGCCTAAATTCATATCTTCATGAACGTCCATGTGACTGCTGGTCACTTCTATTTCTACGCAAACTATAAGCATTAATATTGAAATAAGTGTTTGGTGTAAATCCAGAGTTTTATCAGGTTGTGGCAATAGAAAATATATATGTATACGTTCCCATACCCGGAAGTATCACACACAACACCGGAAGCACTGAAACATAAGCTATCATGTTCTGTCCTCAAGAACAAGTGAACATGGTTTGGCCATTAAAATAAACACATCAGACCAATTTGGGCAAAGTGTCGACAAACTGTACGCAGCTCTTTGTGAACGCCTTGGCTGAGCAAGGTAATCATATCAGCAAATGTATTAATTTACTGTAAATGTAAGACTGGGTGTCGGATTTGCTATACTGACGTCCAGTGCTTCCAACCCTATACAACTTTGTTAATTTTGCACGCGTTGTAAATTTGCGATTAACGCAAAAGTGCTCATGACACAGTCTATGCTAAGCAAGTAAAGATATGGGATTTTTAATTATTTACATTCAACAAATAAAGAGCTCACAATAACAAAGTATTACAATTGGAATGGTTCATTCAGTAATAAACAATCTTTAGCTGAACTCACGTAGCATAGGTCATCAAGGTTTCCAAACAGGTTTGCTGGTTCAACGAACATCAAGTAACCGTCTACCTGCAGTTTCTTGAGAGGTTCCATAAAACACTAACAGGATGTAAAAGATTGAGCCGGAAGTTGTTTCGTTTACGTGATTAAGTTAAACAAAAGTGAGACGTTTAAAAGTAATGAATGGATTGAGCGATTTCAAAGAAGTTGCAATTAAACTCACATTTTTTAACACCATCAAGTGATCGATAAAAAATATCAGTTCACTTTTGAAAAGTTCCCAAACAGCCTCGCGTCTTCTAATTTCTTTCTCTGGCATCACGTTTTCCAGGTTGGATGGAATGACACCGGGATTTGTAAGTTCAGACCAGTGGGAATTCTGAAAAACGAGGTTCGAGCGACCGTCTTATGTACCTTATTTGACAGGTGGACAAAGTCCATCACAGTAACAATGCGCATATGTGGCAATGCAAAGAAGTCACAATATTTTGCAGCCAGATTTATCCTTGATTATCTTTAGTCTCTGACTTTAAATAAACACTTGCGAGGAGAAAAGTTTTCAATCTGAGCTGAAACTATTCTGATGTATGGATGGTTGTTAACAACGCAAGGGAGAACATGAAGCATTATGCAGAATTGTGAATGGTCGCTTTTTGTATGTGGAAGAATAATACAGTTACATATGTTTTGCAATCTAGAGTTTGGCTGAAACGTACACACGTGTAAAAAGGGAAAGTTGCTAATATACAATCATAGCTAGCATATTGACCGATAAGCAACAGCTGTGATTTGAAGGACCGCAGTGAAAATATGGTACGAAACCCTACTTTGCTTGCTACCATTTATGCGTCCGCTAAAGGCATCAATTTTCTAAACGATTAATTCACTCATCCTTGGCCAACTAGTTGGACAAGGCAGGCAAAACACATCTGCAGTTGAAAAGTTGCACAAAGATCAATTGTCCACCTGACAGCTGTTTAATTCATGTCGATGCCTAGCAGAATACCCTCAATGAAATACGCTTGTTAATGTTACCGAGGATTGCAAGCACACATACTCTTGTTCAGGTTTGGCGGCATGTACTTTTTCTGGAAGCTTTGGTTTTTGTAATGAATACCGTTCACATCCGTTGATTTAGAAAGCCCCCTAAACTGACCACATATAAAACCTAGGAGAATCCTTGTAACTTTGGGCTGTATGGAAATCGCAGTTGCGGTAAATAAGCCAGATTGTCGTTGACTACGTCCGGCGTAATGGATGTAAAAAAAGAGTTATTTCTCTGGCTTCTTTGGAAAGAACATATAGAGGCCAAGGTGCTAAAATTTCCGCCGATAAAACGAGTGGTCAGCTCAGCACAGGGTTTAAGCGAACTGTGTGTTTATGGCACGTAGCGCGGTAGGGTCAAGTGTACATGAGTGAAAATTACAAATTTCGAAGAGATGTGGAAATAGGTTACTGGTGGTCACTGCTGTCAGTCATAATTTTAATAAACTTTGGGTGATCGAATACGAGCCTTACTGGAGAAGGCATAAAAAATGCGTCGAATCGTCTATATAAAAACGCTACCAGGCTAACTGCGTGCAGGACGAACAAAAATGTGAGGGAACACTATTAACTTGGCATTTGAAATGGCATCGTAGAAACATACCGTAAAGAAATTATTGTGCTATCTATTGTGGAATAGGTTTGAAAATCACCTTTGAATTCGGATGACCTACTTCTGAACTTGGTAACTGGGAGGTAGTGCCTAGTGAACGCTAACTACAGTTCAACTTGACCCCAGTGTAAACCATGTTGAACAAAACAGATGTTTGAAAAGAACCTTACACAATTAAGATCAGTAATTTGAAATGATTAGAAAAATATTTCGTAAAGTTCTTATCCGCTTCCTGTTGATATCTTCGTAATTCGTCTGTTACATACATTGAAGCGAGTTGCCGATAAATCCTTTTTCTCTATAATTTCTTTTAAACTTAGGGACGCAGAACACGTTAAATCTTTGCCAATACCGTTTTACCAAAACTACTAGAAAGTTGAGTGGATGGAATAAATCTAGTTCCAGGCTGAAGATTTGCCCGTCCATCACAGTTCGTTCCAGGTTCTGTACTGCGTGAATAAGTCTATAGTCCCACGGCCAGTTATTTAACTGGATCCAAAGTTATGGTCTAACTTACTTTGGTCGATAGCGAACAAAACTTTAGTTAATTTTGAACTGAAGACAAATTTATACAATTTCAGAAAAATCGATTCGTACCTTGTATTAATTGTTTGTAATGCTGGCAAAATAACTACTGTACATCCAGCATAGGCGAATAAATTTTCCAAAATCTGAATGTGAAGTGACGTTTATTTCCAAAATGTGTGTTTTTATTTTGAATCCAGAATGCAAGTTTTTATCTTAATATCATTACTCGATTCAGTTGCATCACAAGTGTATCACAGGAGACTTAGAATATGATGATGATTAGGTATTTTAAGGGATCGAGAAAACTCACTCGGAAAGATTCAATGTAATGATCTTGGAACTTCGAAGGTGTTATTCTTTGTAGTGCATCACACAAATCCAGTAGAGATTCTTTTGACCGCGATCTCCGTTCAATCTTTTGTTGAAAACATTAGAAAGGGGCAACCATTGTAAATATTTGTTAGAAAAGGCTATTTGATAGAACAGAAATATTATATTTCAAATAACGAATGTGAAACAATTCGTGAATATTTCAGCAGACACAGGGACGATGGAAGTGTAATTTTGACTCCGATGATCTGTTTTTCTAAGTTGTAGCGATGCATTACTGTTTTTTTATTTAACTAGTTGGCCATTAGTGAATTTTGGATTAGATGAGCTGCGAGGTCATATATTTGTTAACAGTCCAACAGCAGAAATGTTTAACCGTAATTGCGTCAAATTTTACCGACATGGTTTCGGTTATCTTCTTTAAGGAATAAGCGGCATACTGCTTCCTAAACGCTGTAGTAGGAGTACGTTTATTTGAAATCAGAAGAAGAATATTATTTCTTCATTTGTTGTTGCACCAAAACCAGGGTTGGTGAGTTTCGTATCAATTGTTTTCTCTAACAACATGTTACGCGCGATGTACGTTTGATTGATAACATAACCTAGTCGCGTTGACAAGATCAATAATTTGGAGACGCTACTGTCAGTAAGTGTGTCTGTCAACCCATTCGGATTTTCATACCGTTTATGGTTGAGCTATTTCAGTGTATAACGCTCATGCATGTTAGCTGGACTAGAATGGTAAACAGTTAAATCAGGAGCTGTGATTCTGCCATCAGATTTGAAGACTGATCAGCCAAGTGTGTCACCTGACTCGGGTTAACTTATCACGAAAACCACCGAGGAGATTAACAACGATGCCACAGTAATTTGAGCTCATTGTGCACAAGAAATATTGCCTTACATAATTTAGGGATGACTTTAACGCTGAATGTAGCGAAAATATTTAAAATTTAAAAAAACGGGAAATCCTTTTCTGCAGTAGACCTATCGCAATTTACTGGTGGATTTGTCAAACTTCGGTTTCAGAAAGTGAATTCCAAAATTTTCTTGACAAAATTGACAGCATCAAACTAGAATTAAAACTTGACGGAGAAAATTAATAAATTTCATTTTTTTATTCAAGATATGTAGTCCATGGATAGGATTAGTACAGCAGCTGCCCAGTACATTGAGAAAGGTAACATATAAAACATATGCAGTCACATCAGATTATAGTTGTTAGCTTCGTTTTATCCTGCAATGTAGCTGGAGACGGGTAATACGATAAGCAAATTTGAAACGTCAGAATCTATTCAGAAAACATCCCTGTGCATTCACTAAATAATGCGTCAGCATTTTTAAACACATTTTGCATTTTCATCTCTTTTATAACAGTTTTCCAAAACACCGATTAGTATCTCGCTAACTGAGTTTAGACTTCTGACTTCGATTGACAATCCGCTCTCCAGGACATTGGATGATAAATGAGCAGTCAAAAGATGTGGTGCTCTTGTATAGTGAATGATAGGCACAGATCAAGCATAGAATCAAATTACTTATTAGGCGTAGTTGACCTCCGCTCCCATTTGAGATTTAACTATGGTAATCTGTATTACAAAAACTACTTTGTTAGTGGAAAAAACCGAAGGGTCTTCTCAGTTACTTTTCAATGAACTATAGACTAAAGTCAGTGGGGTGCAATGACGGTGTTTGTTTACTGTTATCCAGAAATAGGTCCTATGGGCACGTCGCCAATAGACTGACAGTTTACAAGGATATGACTGAAGTTACGACGTTTATGATATTACTGGCTAATCTCACGAAACGTACTTCGCAATTCATATTCTGCACTTTTGCAAATAATTTCAGATGATCATCTGGAAATTTGTTTCAGGAATAACTCACCAGTTTGAGGAACACCTTTGCTCTTCTTTTAGGATCTGTTGATAAAAATCATTTTGTTAAACATTATGTTAAAATGTAGCATCTGAACTGAATATAGAAAGGTATGATAATATTTAGTTATCACTATGGTTCGTAGCCATTTAATATAGTTCAGCGAAGAGTAGATCAGATAAATTTGTTCGTTTTCATAAGAGAGTAACAATTTGACGTTTTGCAGCTGGCCTGAGCAAAGTGGAAAGAATGTTTCGGCCAATTAACCAGTCTGGAAGAAGCATAATAAAATAACTCGTCACGGTGGTTAACCATGCCTAGAGCAACATAATTGTGTTACGTATTAACTAGCGGTTATCATTCTGTATCGATGGACTGGTTAACTACAAACATTTCTTGTAAATCATTTGATGCCTACGATCAGCAGGTTTAGAAAACTCCATACTGGGGCGTTAAACTCGCAGCGCTTAGAGGTGTCAACACAGTAAGATGGTCATATGTTGATTGTATTCATGCACTCGCCCGAAACCTTAGCCATAGTTGTCAGTGATCGATTGGTGTGCATATTTTTCGACTGCACCGAAAGAAACGCTGCACACTGTACGGCGTGTGAAAGAGCTGAAATATTCTAACGTATTTCTAATCTCAGCCTGTTGGTAAGAAACAAGAAACAGCTTAGTTTTCGGGTTAACTGAGGACGTATAATGTCCTGTGGGTGAACACAAATTTCAACCTAGTTAAATAAAAGATCTATGATAATAGTGAGCGGTCAATATAATTATGACGATGTGTAATGAAGTGGCTTATGATCACACTCTGCCGAAATAGATTAAAAAAGAATAATCATGGAATACATTCTGAAATCAACATCAGTCTCTACGAACAACTCCATTAGAGAAACATGAAAAAAGGACTGCTCAAGAACGGAGCAGCCAAAGGAAAGTTATGGTATCACTTTTAAGTCACTGAAATGCTGGTAGGGAAATAGAATCAATTTGCTTATTGAAAACCTGAAGCAGCGTAAAACAACGTTTTAGATTCACCAGCTTCAGGCTCAAGCAAAATAGTCTGCGCTACTGTTACGTACGGTTTTCATATAGATTGAACATCACCCACAATTGATCGCAGCTGTCGCATTCCCATAGACTATCCAGTCGGCCCCTTTCGAAAAGAAGCACTAGACTCGAGTTTCGCTCTCATTAGAGCTCGTCAGTAGTGCATATCCTTGCCACTGCCGGGACTAGAACTCCGGCCTTGCTTTCATGAGGCAACCGTGTTTACCACTGCGCCATTGACCTCACATTAGGCACGACCGAATTATCATATGTGAACGCTCAACCACTTTCGCTTGTGAGTAATGATCAGGTTGCCCGATCACCTCGAGGGTTGACACAGTTACTGTCTGTTAACTCCAGTCGATAACCCTTCGACTAGGACTTCTCTCTAAGTTGAATCAATTGTGGATGATGTTCAATCTATATGAAAAGCATTAGCATTTACAATCTGTAACAGGATGCCTGCATGCTGGACAATATCTAATGGCTTTCTGCCCAGAACATATTATTGATCCGTTCGGTGCTCTCACTCAGGTGAGCATAATCACCTTCAACATAAATGAAGTATGATGGTTAGATTTGCTTCGGGAAAGAAAGTTGATCAAACCTTATGTTTGGTACTTTAACGACTTAGTTAACTTTGCACAACAAATCACACCTGTCCGTGTATGACAATCTTGT
>LOND01000536.1:115307-125575 GCA_014220965.1 Paragonimus kellicotti | reverse complement strand
TTGGACCATCTCCTTGCCAACGTGTTTCAACCGCCTGTACTGAGTTTCACATGCGCCCATGTAACAATAGCATCTGAAGTTACCTTGCAACTTTCTTTTCCAACAGTATATTATTTTCGATTGTCCGGGCCACTTTGAACTTTTGCTGATCCTCCAAAATTGTGTTTACTTTCCCCATATACACATTCTCGGTCATGATGACAACACCAGAACCTTCAGCTGGTTTCAGAATTACCAAGTGTTGCAGTCCTTTCAGTTCTTCCACGGACCCGGTAGTGTGCTTGTTTTAGACGGCACTGTTGGCAAATGAGCGTCGACAAAGCTCCGAAGCGATGCTTATCCGAACTCAACAATCACTGTTATGTGCACAAAAGTGGTTAATGCAACCAATTGGGTCTTGATTACATAATACTGGTTGTGCCTGTAGGCGTCCCTGTTTGTCTTTATCTGTATGATGTATATAACTGGCATGTTTTACGTTTGCGACTGATGACAGTGAAGGAAATGTTAAACATATCGCAAAGTATATCTTCTTTCTGCCCTGATGAAGTCTCGGAGCATTAGTTAGGGAAGAGTAACACATAAGTATTACTGTGGAACCGTTTGACAATTCTTTGGTAACAGACGACAACAGTCTTTGAATTCCGTTAGCGAGGAAAGTGATTTGGAACTTTTCTAACCCCACCGTTCTTTTTTTAAAAATTTGTCCTAATTGATGCGTACATTTCGGTTGTGTTCGGCTGAGCATTGTTCATATGATTTTCAGGTCGAAAATAAAAACTACTGTGCCAAGGAAACACACTGACCAATTGTGCTCGTGGTAGTCCTTCCGATGAATCGATAGGTAAAGGCCTCTGGTTAGTTCATCACCTGAAGTAATCCACTAGGTATTTAACGTTCTGCGAACTTGTAACTTTATTTGTTGCATGCTAATACTCTGTTTAACATTTTGCCGTAATTCAAAACTCGTCGTTTATGATGTACACACGTTCATTGTTCCGTGTAAAGTAGATCTTACTTCATCACCTTATGTGGTTTGGTGACGTGGGGAGTGGTTTTGTCTTGTCAATGGATATATGTATAACCAATGCTTGATTTGGTGTAATGTGCACGTGTGCGTTGTTTGTCTTATATCGTTAAACGACCGCATGTTTTGTGCTTTTGTGTATGTTTATTTCTGGAAGCATGTGAACAAGCGGAGTGCGTTCTGGTTAAATCTCATCACTACATTGAATCAGTATTTCTGGTTACTGAGTTGTTGAGCTAAATTGAACCCTGAAAACTGCTCTTCGCAGCTTTATTTACTGAAGGGGTTTGAATCCCGATGTCGCAGGCAGATGCCTAAGCAAACATATGCGCAGAAGATAAGGCGGGCCTTCACTGTGATTGTCCAACGTGAGGTATGACTGCAAATTCTGTAGTTCGACTTAAGTGAAATCTCGTGTCAGCAGAGGCTAGTGTGTGTGTGGGTAACTTAGTATCTTCTATTTAACCCTTAATGGCTAGATTGGGAAAATAGAAAAAGCCGTAGAAAGAGTGACAACATCATAAGAGAATGCATATGGGACTTACATCCTACAAGAACCGGAAGAGTTTCTTCTTGTTTACTTCCAGGAGATACAAACTCAGACATCCATTCTCCCAGCGTCAATGCTACGGAAAGAGGTAAACAGGTTTGTTGTTCAACAGTGTAAACAACTTGTCTGCAACATTGCATGGATGGGAGAGTTCAGTACATTTCGTTCATTAGTGGTGAAATTTATCAGTGTTAAAACTACTTCACCCAAACGAATCGATGCTGACAAGGAGGAACCATGCGGCTCTTCCACGTTCATAATCGGTATTGTTCAGGTGATATCTACAACGTCTTCGAGTCGTATCTCAACTATTGATTATTGTGCTGAATAGATTAACTCAGACTTGTCTAATGCAGTGGTTCTGTAAGCAAAATGCACAATAAAGCGAAGAATGTGATGTGACTTAATTTGCATGAAAATTATCGGATGGAAAATACCGTTGCTTTTCATTTTGGTGTGTTACTCCGGATTATAAACTGTACAATGGCACACAGAGCCGCAGAATACCGAATTTGATTTGTTACACTCATCATCTGTAAATGTCTGCAGAAACAATACATAGTAGTTGTAACCACCAACGTTCCCAATCTGGATTTAAACTAATTTGCTAAATCGTGTGATTGGTTAATAGTTGACGGTCTCCTTGAGTAACGATGAGATAGATACTGCAGTGACAACTAGATGTCTTCATTTAATACAGGTAGCAGTAAAATATTAACTGGTGGAAAGCGTTTACTCAGAATTTGTAGGCGGTTCTGTACTGCGTCAACCTGGTAACTAAGTTAGTAATACAAAAATAGACTGTAAGGAGAATGCAAACCTCAGTCTAGAGGGTTGAAATAGCACCCACTTAAATGAAGCTGGTCCTCTTCTATTATGTTCATTACCCAAAGACAGATGCTTTGCGTTTCAGTGCCATTTCACTTGTTCCTCAGTCAAGTTTGTTAAAGATCCCTACGCAGTATTCCTCTGATCTTGGCGATCAATAGGATATAAATCTGACGTGTTTAAACATTCTTGTCCACAAGTCGGTTTCTTCAATCTCTTGTTTGACAGCGTACAGCTCTCGTGGTTTTTATTTTCATTTAATGAGTACGAGACAGTATTTGACTGTTTCCCGAATGATTGTGAACGATCCTGTTGGAATCCGAATGTACAAATTTGTGTACAAGCATAGGAGTTGAGTCATTCAGGCGCAACTGTCTATATTTTCATTTCTGTCTGCTTCCAGTCAACTGATAATTAATCAGTAAACCTGATAATTGTCAAACAAATGTATCACTACAAATTTACAGACGCGCCAAAATTCTCAAAACAATCCGCTTTCTTTTTTCTCTTTCAACTCTTCCTTATTTCCACCACATGTTTTGTTTGCATTCTACGTCTCACTCATCACCTAACTCTTTACTGGAAGTTATTTTAAAATTCACTACTCTAAAGCGTACGGAGGCGGTTGAAAAAAGTTGGCAAGGAGATGGTCCAAATGAGAGGTGCTCCAAAAATACACAAGGATGGTACACCTCTAAGCACGACCTGTATATGAATGATGATGCCCACCATACAGGTGCCCGCTGGTCAGTGGATATTCCGGGTCAAGTCCAAAAGCTTAACCCTTATGTTACTTGAAGGATTCTTTTGAACTAGCAAAAATCTGATAACATAATTTGGTGAGTGCTCATGTGTTGTATTCCGTGGATGTTCATTCCCTTTTTGCGAATGTTCCTCTTCGTAAGACAGTTGATTTTTTATGTGATTTTATCTCGAGTCAGAACTGTGATATAGGTGTTCCACTTGAATACCTCAAAGATCTTATTTTGTTATGTACGGAAAACATTCGTTTCCATTCCAATGGACTTGTATACAACCAGACAACCAGAGTTGCTATGGTTAGTTCGTTAACCTCGAAACTGGTAGACATCTTCTCAAGAATGACTGAGTGGCAAATCTCAGATTATGTAACCAAATCATTATTATTCAAGTGTCACGTTGATGACATTTTAGTTTTCAGTGATGTCACTCAATTTGATGTGTTTTTAATCTACTTGGTGCTATTTATTCCAAGTGGCCTTCAACTCACGAAGTTGAATCCAAAAAAAGTGTAGCCTTTTTGGATGTGTTTGTCTCTAGACATGCGGATGACACACTGAAACAATCAGTCCATCGCAAAGCAACATGGGACGGTCAGTATCTTCTTTTTCCCGCTTTCCTTCTATTAGCTACAAAGATGGTTCGATCGAAACACTGTTCCACAAAACCGAATGAAATTATATCTACAACAAATGGCAAACAGAACAGGATTAGCTGAGGAAAACCTTATTAGCAAGAGGATAACACAAGCAAGTCATCGAGACACATAACAAGGTCAGTAACAATAAGGAACCCATACTTATGGCTAAAAAACTGTCTTATTCTTGCCATTCCAAAGTGACCATCTAACCAACGACATAAAAGCTCAAATTAAAGTCTGCTCTGGCTCGAACGTATGCGGCTGCGCAGTTGCGCTTATTTCAAACCACCAGAGGACCAGTTCTCTGCAATCGCGAAAGTAGTTTGTCAAACTGTTCTGTCTCCCATGTTGTGTACCAGTTCACTTGCAGCTTGCAGTTGCAATGACATATGCATTCTCTTATGCTGTTGTCACTCTTTCTACGGCTTTTTCTATTTTCCCAATCTAGCCATTAAGGGTTAAATAGAAGATACTAAGTTACCCACACACACACTAGCCTCTGCTGACACGAGATTTCACTTAAGTCGAACTACAGAATTTGCAGTCATACCTCACGTTGGACAATCACAGTGAAGGCCCGCCTTATCTTCTGCGCATATGTTTGCTTAGGCATCTGCCTGCGACATCGGGATTCAAACCCCTTCAGTAAATAAAGCTGCGAAGAGCAGTTTTCAGGTTCAATTTAGCTCAACAACTCAGTAACCAGAAATACTGATTCAATGTAGTGATGAGATTTAACCAGAACGCACTCCGCTTGTTCACATGCTTCCAGAAATAAACATACACACAAAGCACAAAACATGCGGTCGTTTAACGATATAAGACAAACAACGCACACGTGCACATTACACCAAATCAAGCATTGGTTATACATATATCCATTGACAAGGACAAAACCACTCCCCACGTCACCAAACCACATAATGTGATGAAGTAAGATCTACTTTACACGGAACAATGAACGTGTGTACATCATAAACGACGAGTTTTGAATTACGCAAAATGTTAAACAGAGTATTAGCATGCAACAAATAAAGTTACAAGTTCGCAGAACGTTAAATACCTAGTGGATAACTTCAGGTGATGAACTAACCAGAGGCCTTTACCTATCGATTCATCGGAAGGACTACCACGAGCACAATTGGTCAGTGTGTTTCCTTGGCAAAGTAGTTTTCTATTTTCCGACCTGAAAATCATATGAACAATGCTCAGCCGAACACACCGAAATGTACGCATCAATTAGGACAAATTTTAAAAAAAGAACGGTGGGGTTAGAAAAGTTCCAAAATACTTTCCTCGCTAACGGAATTCAAAGACTGTTGTCGTCTGTTACCAAAGAATTGTCAAACGGTTCCACAGTAATACTTATGTGTTACTCTTCCTAAACTAATGCTCCGAGACTTCATCAGGGCAGAAAGAATGACATACTTTGCTATATGTTTACATTTCCTTCACTGTCAGTCAGTCGCAAACGTAAAACATGCCAGTTATATACATCATACAGATAAAGACAAACAGGGACGCCTACAGGCACAACCAGTATTATGTAATCAAGACCCAATTGGTTGCATTAACCACTTTTGTGCACATAACAGTGATTGTTGAGTTCGGATAAGCATCGCTTTCGGAGCTTTGTCGACGCTCATTTGCCAACAGTGCCATCTAAAACAAGCACACTACGGGTCCGTGGAAGAACTGAAAGGACTGCAACACTTGGTAATTCTGAAACCAGCTGAAGGTTCTGGTGTTGTCATCATGACCGAGAATGTGTATATGGGGAAAGTAAACACAAGTTTGGAGGATCAGCAAAAGTTCAAAGTGGCCCGGGCAATCGAAAATAATATATTGTTGGAAAAGAAAGTTGCAAGGTAACTTCAGATGCTATTGTTACATGGGCGCATGTGAAACTCAGTACAGTTGAAAGAGAAAAAAGAAAGCGGATTGTTTTGAGAATTTTGGCGCGTCTGTAAATTTGTAGTGATACATTTGTTTGACAATTATCAGGTTTACTGATTAATTATCAGTTGACTGGAAGCAGACAGAAATGAAAATATAGACAGTTGCGCCTGAATGACTCAACTCCTATGTTTGTACACAAATTTGTACATTCGGATTCCAACAGGATCGTTCACAATCATTCGAAAAACAGTCAACTACTGTCTCGTAGTCATTAAATGAAAATAAAAACCATAGAAGCTGTACGCTGTCAAACAGAGATTGAAGAAATCGACTGTGGACAAGAATGTTTAAACACGTCAGATTTATATCCTATTGATCGCCAAGACCAGAGGAATACTGCGTAGGGATCTTTAACAAACTTGACTGCGGAACAAGTGAAATGGCACTGAAACGCAAAGCATCTGTCTTTGGGTAATGAACATAATAGAAGAGGACCAGCTTCATTTAAGTGGGTGCTTTTCAACCCTCTAGACTGAGGTTTGCATTCTCCTTACAGTCTATTTTTGTATTACTAACTTAGTTACCAGGTTGACGCAGTACAGAACCGCCTACAAATTCTGAGTAAACGCTTTCCACCAGTTAATATTTTACTGCTACCTGTATTAAATGAAGACATCTAGTTGTCACTGCAGTATCTATCTCATCGTTACTCAAGGAGACCGTCAACTATTAACCAATCACACGATTTAGCAAATTAGTTTAAATCCAGATTGGGAACGTTGGTGGTTACAACTACTATGTATTGTTTCTGCAGACATTTACAGATGATGAGTGTAACAAATCAAATTCGGTATTCTGCGGCTCTGTGTGCCATTGTACAGTTTATAATCCGGAGTAACACACCAAAATGAAAAGCAACGGTATTTTCTATCCGATAATTTTCATGCAAATTAAGTCACATCACATTCTTCGCGCTTTATTGTGCATTTTGCTTACAGAACCACTGCATTAGACAAGTCTGAGTTAATCTATTCAGCACAATAATCAATAGTTGAGATACGACTCGAAGACGTTGTAGATATCACCTGAACAATACCGATTATGAACGTGGAAGAGCCGCATGGTTCCTCCTTGTCAGCATCGATTCGTTGGGTGAAGTAGTTTTAACACTGATAAATTTCACCACTAATGAACGAAATGTACTGAACTCTCCCATCCATGCAATGTTGCAGACAAGTTGTTTACACTGTTGAACAACAAACCTGTTTACCTCTTTCCGTAGCATTGACGCTGGGAGAATGGATGTCTGAGTTTGTATCTCCTGGAAGTAAACAAGAAGAAACTCTTCCGGTTCTTGTAGGATGTAAGTCTATCGAAGCGTTTATTCGAAACAGTGAGTTCATGGAACCACTTCACCAGAGCAGAAAAAATAGTTCACGTTGCGACGTGTTACCATCTCGTTCAATCTCGCCAGTCGCAAGCGTGAAACACGCCACTTATGTACATCACATAGATGAAGACAAACAGGGATTAGACACGTCTACAAGCGCACCGAATACTATGTAATCACGACCATGGCAACCCGATAGGTTGCCTCAACCACTTTTGTGCACATAACGTCGGCTGGTAAGTTCGAATGAGCATCGCTTCGCAAAAAGCTAATAACTTCGGGTTTCGATTGCGCAACAATATCTTGAATGAGTTTAACGGGTCAACGTGGTGACCTTGTTGTCATGGGGCCCGTAGCAACAGCTGGCGTTGGATTTGGAGTAGTCAATTCACCAAGTTGGGGCTGGTGTGTCATCAACTGTCTCAATCATTTGGGGATGTGATCAGAGACTCGCTGTGATAGTTGTCCATTTGTTCTGCCTATGAAAACCTCATTGCAACTGCAAGCTGCAAGTGAGCTGGTACACAACATTGGAGACGGAAGAGTTTGACGAACCTTCTTCGCAATCTCAGAGAACCGGTCCTGTGGTGGTTTGAACTAAGCGCAACTGCGCAGTCGCAAGCGTTTGAACCAGAACACACTTTATTTTGAGCTTTTATGTCTTTGGTTAGATGGTCACTTTGGAATGGCAAGAATAAGACAGTTTTTTAGCCATAAGTATGGGTTCCTTATTGTTACTGACCTTGTTATGTGTCTCGATGACTTGCTTGTGTTATCCTCTTGCTAATAAGGTTTTCCTCAGCTAATCCTGTTCTGTTTGCCATTTGTTGTAGATATAATTTCATTCGGTTTTGTGGAACAGTGTTTCGATCGAACCATCTTTGTAGCTAATAGAAGGAAAGCGGGAAAAAGAAGATACTGACCGTCCCATGTTGCTTTGCGATGGACTGATTGTTTCAGTGTGTCATCCGCATGTCTAGAGACAAACACATCCAAAAAGGCTACACTTTTTTTGGATTCAACTTCGTGAGTTGAAGGCCACTTGGAATAAATAGCACCAAGTAGATTAAAAACACATCAAATTGAGTGACATCACTGAAAACTAAAATGTCATCAACGTGACACTTGAATAATAATGATTTGGTTACATAATCTGAGATTTGCCACTCAGTCATTCTTGAGAAGATGTCTACCAGTTTCGAGGTTAACGAACTAACCATAGCAACTCTGGTTGTCTGGTTGTATACAAGTCCATTGGAATGGAAACGAATGTTTTCTGCCCATAATTAAAATAAGATTTTTAAGGTATTCAAGTGGAACACCTATATCACAGTTCTGACTCGAGGTAAAATCACATAAAACACGACTGTCTTACGAAGAATAACGTTCGCAAAAAGGGAATGAACATCCACGGAATACAACACATGAGCACTCACCAAATTATGTTATCAGATTTTTGCTAGTTCAAAAGAATCCTTCAAGTAACATAAGGGTTAAGATTTTGGACTTGACCCGGAATATCCACTGACCAGCGGGCACCTGTATGGTGGGCATGATTATTCATATACAGGTCGTGCTTAGAGGTGTACCATCCTTGTGTATTTTTGGAGCACCTCTCATTTGGACCATCTCCTTGCCAACTTTTTTCAACCGCCTGTACTGAGTTTCACATGCGCCCATGTAACAATAGCATCTGAAGTTACCTTGCAACTTTCTTTTCCAACAATATATTATTTTCGACTGTCCGGGCCACTTTGAACTTTTGCTGATCCTCCAAATTGTGTTTACTTTCCCCATATACACATTCTCGGTCATGATGACAACACCAGAACCTTCAGCTGGTTTCAGGAATTACCAAGTGTTGCAGTCCTTTCAGTTCTTCCACGGACCCGTAGTGTGCTTGTTTTAGACGGCACTGTTGGCAAATGAGCGTCGACAAAGCTCCGAAGCGATGCTTATCCGAACTCAACAATCACTGTTATGTGCACAAAAGTGGTTAATGCAACCAATTGGGTCTTGATTACATAATACTGGTTGTGCCTGTAGGCGTCCCTGTTTGTCTTTATCTGTATGATGTATATAACTGGCATGTTTTACGCTTGCGACTGACTACAGTGAAGGAAATGTAAACATATAGCAAAGTATATCATCTTTCTGCCCTGATGAAGTCTCGGAGCATTAGTTAGGGAAGAGTAACACATAAGTATTACTGTGGAACCGTTTGACAATTCTTTGGTAACAGACGACAACAGTCTTTGAATTCCGTTAGCGAGGAAAGTGATTTGGAACTTTTCTAACCCCACCGTTCTTTTTTTAAAATTTGTCCTAATTGATGCGTACATTTCGTGTGTTCGGCTGAGCATTGTTCATATGATTTTCAGGTCGAAAATAAGAAACTACTTTGCCAAGGAAACACACTGACCAATTGTGCTCGTGGTAGTCCTTCCGATGAATCGATAGGTAAAGGCCTCTGGTTAGTTCATCACCTGAAGTTATCCACTAGGTATTTAACGTTCTGCGAACTTGTAACTTTATTTGTTGCATGCTAATACTCTGTTTAACATTTTGCGTAATTCAAAACTCGTCGTTTATGATGTACACACGTTCATTGTTCCGTGTAAAGTAGATCTTACTTCATCACTTATGTGGTTTGGTGACGTGGGAGAGTGGTTTTGTCTTGTCAATGGATATATGTATAACCAATGCTTGATTTGGTGTAATGTGCACGTGTGCGTTGTTTGTCTTATATCGTTAAACGACCGCATGTGTTTTGTGTGTATGTTTATTTCTGGAAGCATGTGAACAAGCGGAGTGCGTTCTGGTTAAATCTCATCACTACATTGAATCAGTATTTCTGGTTACTGAGTTGTTGAGCTAAATTGAACCCTGAAAACTGCTCTTCGCAGCTTTATTTACTGAAGGGGTTTGAATCCCGATGTCGCAGGCAGATGCCTAAGCAAACATATGCGCAGAAGATAAGGCGGGCCTTCACTGTGATTGTCCAACGTGAGGTATGACTGCAAATTCTGTAGTTCGACTTAAGTGAAATCTCGTGTCAGCAGAGGCTAGTGTGTGTGTGGGTAACTTAGTATCTTCTATTTAACCCTTAATGGCTAGATTGGGAAAATAGAAAAAGCCGTAGAAAGAGTGACAACAGCATAAGAGAATGCATATG
>LOND01000536.1:56370-75899 GCA_014220965.1 Paragonimus kellicotti | reverse complement strand
TGATGCATCCACCCCTAGGCATTTCCTACGCTTTTTATTTACATATTGTTCTCAATCACCCTGTTCAGAACGGTGAAAAACATGCTTCGCAAAATCGATAATGACGCGAGCCATCTTGAAATACAGCAGTGCGTCTTAGGTTGAATACTGTAAAATAATGGTCACTGCGGCTTTACGGGAGTAGCTTTCCAATACCACATATTTTGTATGAAAGTTGGATCGGTCCTAAAAAGGAGTCGCTATGAGGGTGTGTTCTTTACGAGAAAGGACCATTGTTTGGAGGAACACTACCGAGTGGCACGAGAACGCAATTTTTGACTATTCATCTTATGGATAAGAATTTGGAAAAAAATTATTTTCGACACGATGTTGCACAGGTTTGAACGTTGGCTTTATTTTATATAAAACCTTGTACAATGTTTTTGTGTTTTCTGCCGCAACTTCTCGACTCACACTGTTTGATCTGGTGTCTTTTATACAATTCTGCTAATTGCTAAGCAACGGAACGAGACAGAAAGCTTTCATTTCTCCATTAAGTGAGTGAACATCATATGAGTTCATTTTTATTTCTCTCTGAGTACAACCGTCTCGGGTGCATAATCCATTCTTACGTTGGCGACAGCCTATTTATCCGTAAAGTCGGATGCATTTAAACCGCGTTCATGGAAAAAGACTCGTGTCTGCACGTCCCCGTCTGTCTCTGTCTTCGATGGATGATCAATTTGGTGTTAAACCACTCGAGCTGCTCAGCGACTTCCTCTTTCCCATAAGCCGTTGGTTCGTGCTCCATCTTCTGAGTGGTTTGAACTCCAGATGTTCCAATTTCACTTTGGGCTACTGTTTATTTACCGTAATCGTCAAATATCCTCTCATTCCGTCTCACACGTTTGTCTTGAGGATATGGTGCTAAGGGGATCCTGTTACGACTAATCAGCCTCACAGTTACTCTTGATGAGGCTGGTTGTCAACTTGAATTACGTTACACTAGGAAAACTACCTGCAAACGGTTGCTTCTGGTTAAGGTATCGTTAAGCGTTAAAGAACATCAAAATGATGCTTTCCAAACTGTTGAAAGGGAGTTTAGTAATTATCTCATACTCTGTTTGATTTTTGTTAGTGTTGACCATGGTTAGCACTGTTAAACGTTACCGGCCTACATCGAAAAGAAGTAGTGCTTCTTTCCAAAGTGACCCGATAGAAACTGTTCGTTGGATGCGTAGACTGCGCACAAATGTAGATTGCGTTCGATTGATCGCGATCTTAATCAGTAATATTTGACGTTACATTGTGATATGTCGACAACGTTCATTTTGGCTCCAGATACCGAGTGCTGTCCTGCTCAGCTAATATTTCGGACTTCATGAAATGCTTCGAGTTTTGTCTGTTTGCGTAACATTATATACTTGACATGTCGTTCTGAGGGCACGGATGCAAACCACGTTATCTCGTATGCGCTGGAAATGTGCCACTCATTCACTGGCTGTTTTTCTCATCTTGGACCATTTCATTTTAAATTCTTTTTCGATATCATTCAATGTAACCGTCGCATCCTTCCGCTTTTTTCAGGACGTGAGAAGCGTCTAACCGGTAAGCGTTCAACAATCGATGCATTGAACACTGAACAAAGTGGCACGCACCGGGACCACACTATGGACAACGGAGAGCCAGAGGAGGATGAATTGACGGATGCTGGCTTGACCGACTTGCCGCCGCACGTGTCCGCTAAGTTACACCAAATCGACGCGGAAATAGAAACGCTCAAACGTCTTGGTGAAAGCTCCGGCATCACCGCTGTGAGTACTTCTGATAACCCACTGTATGTTTTACTAAATGTTCAGTATTGTGAATAATGTGAGATTATTCCTTACTAACATAGCTTCGTTTTGCGTAGGTCTGCACACCTGCATTATTATTTACGTCGCACATAATTCATTTCGGCTTGTAATATCTATCATTCTGGCTTACGTGGCTTACTTGGTCCTTCTGAGCTTTTCAGTAACTTCCGTTGTTAACTAACTCGTTGGTTCACATTGACACAGCTGTCATTGCTGCATTCTACTACTTGCTTTACATACTCGGTATGCACAGTTCCCTCCGGAATGGGTGCGGTCCTGTTTTCCTCTCGGTTAGCAAATCGGTAACTCATAGTGCCCTTCGGTATGTAATCTGTCGTTATCTGATTTGTCTAATTCACTTCCTTCCGCCGCGTTGCTATTCTATTTTTATGTTAAACCACATAACTTCATCATTATCATCATCATCATCATCATCATCATCATCATCATCATCATCATCATCATCATCATCATCATCATCATCATCATCATCATCATCATAGACAGCAATACATCAGTGGTTCACACTGATGCTTACTTGTCACATACTTAACTGTACATGTCTACACATATGCCTTGGGCTATCCACTTGACTCCACACCCTAGTCAGTAATAATGGGTAAGCGATTTGGTTGCTGGTTCGCGAAGATAACCCTCAGATTAGCCCATCATTCTAGCCTACGATGATTCACTGCACACAAGATCCGACGGTTAGCCCATAGCCATACCGCTTCCTCCTCGCACACAGGGTTTTCCATCACGACGGCGCAAAATGGGGTTCTGCTTTATTATCCTGCTCATTCTTATTTTTACTTGCCTCCTTCGGATGGGATGCACGTCTGAGACGCCTGGATGGTATCCCTATTCTATTTTGGTGTATCTACGATACACGTAAGTATGCCGAAAGTCTACTAGACTTACTCAAGGCATCGTCGCAACTAAAGATGTTTCATTTCGTTATCCTCAGAAGACACCTGGCTTCTCTGCTGGTAGTTATTTTAGGTTGGCATCTTCTGTGATGTGTGAGTCTACCGTGCTTTCAAAGGTGTTATTTACCTAAATGTAGTTTTACTGTCAACAGTTACTGCACGGTATTTCCATTTCACCTTCTTTCCGTGCACGTCGCCTGCCAACAAGTTATCAAAATTGGTTGTATTTTATCGCCATCGTTACCGGGCAAAGGTAAATGCATATTGAAACCCAGACATTTTTCGACCCCGCCTAATTAGACTACTTTTTTTTCTTTGTTCTTCGTGGTTGTGTGGCAGTCAAGCATCAGTGTGAACCACTGATGTATTGCTGTCTATGATGATGATGATGATAAAAGTGAACCGATTGTACGATTATACACCCTCGAGAAATTTCCCACAGTTTACTTTGACAACGGCATGTATCTTGTCAGATCGTTCTGAATCTTTGTTTAACTCGGATTCTACGATGTCCATGCGAAGCAGTTTCAGATATTTATCAACAAACTGGTGGTTGTACACATATTATCAAGTGACCATCAAATCGGGAAACTAAACATCTTTGTACGATTATATACCCTCGAGAAATTTCCCACAGTTTACTTTGACAACGGCATGTATCTTGTCAGATCGTTCTGAATCTTTGTTTAACTCGGATTCTACGATGTTCATGCGAAGCAGTTTCAGATATTTATCAACAAACTGGTGGTTGTACACATATTATCAATGACCATCAAATCGGGAAACTAAACATCTTTTATTAGTATAGATGTGTGTCTGCTTTGAAAAGGTATCTCAACTTCTTGCCAATATTTCCGTTTAACAACAAAGATGATGGAAGATGAGTCGACTTAAAAAAATTTAACAACTGACACCTGCGTTCTATCGTCGGAGTGGCACCAACGGGCAAGCAACAATAACGTCGGTTGACACCATGTGGTAAACTATGACTTGGTATAGGAGACCGAAAAAACAACCGGTCGGCTAGTCACTGTAGGTCGAGTTCAGCTCTCGGGCTGGGGCCGTCGCTGCTCACAGAATCGGTGGATAGAGATGTTATGAGAGATGAGTAATTGGACTCAATGGATTAAAGCATGCCATTGTTTGGCTGAGTTGTCTGTGAATTAACTACAAGTAATGACGGAAGACAGTAAAAGCTTCAAGGAAACGATCGTGCTGACGAACGACATACAAAAACTTACACTTCAGTTGCTTGTCTGCACCGTGCAGGTAACCTGATTATGAAAGTCTCAGTCTGGACAGATGTTTTTAGTAATTAAGTCTCACCTCTTCCTTTCCTTTGCTTTCAAGTGAGGACTCGTTTTTCTCTTCATGGCTGTATGGCAGTTCAACGTCAGTGTGAACCATTGATGACGTGTTGTCGTCCATTATAGTGAGCATGATGATGGCGGATGACAAGTACGATAATCACAAGGTCACGCAGTGGTTAAACAGAATATCGATCCAAATTCAGTGAAACAAACTACCGGTCGACAACCATTAGGAATAAGTTATTAAACCCACTGTCCTATTTCACAACAAGCAGTTCTACTTACATTCTACGAACAGACTTGCAAGCCAAAACGCAACGGAATTCATAAAATTGCAATCACTACTTTGTAAAAGTGTATTTTCTCGCGAAAATTACACCACGTTAACCCAATGCAGGCCTTTCGCACAGTTTACAAAAGTCTATCACTCATCGACTATCGAGCTAACTAGGCGGCTCAAGATTCCAGAAACTACATGTTCTTGGTTGAGATATGCTCATGTTACTAGACGGTTTATGGCCGAGATAGGTTTACTGTCGTGGTTTTCGTCAGTTAGTCCACGTCCAGCGATAGAATCACATAGACGTCTCGACCGTTCACCGTCGAATAGGTAGAAAAATAGGCAAAACAATAGGAATACATCGCAAGTGGTAATTGGTTCCTGTGCTCCGTATGTCAGCCGCGTGGTTGTCGCACCGGGCATTAGTTAGCGAGATTAGTAACAATTGGGTGAATGCGAAAGGTAGTCAGGGAACGACTCTGATTGCTCCGTTGAGTAGAGTGAATAGGCGTCAACTGACAGGTGATCACTTAAGTCGCTGGTTTGAAGCACCCAACAGAGGTCGTACCGTGCCGTAGTCAGTGGCACGCATGCGTTCACATTTTTAGACAGTTTTGTCCAATTTTTGACAACGTTTTCGTCTTTTATATCCCTCATTGTCGTTGAGGTTGGAGCCACAAGATAGTCTCATCAAGCTCATGTTATCTAATCGAAATCCAGAATCATTGGCATTCAGCAGGGTAACGCTCATCAACACCTACCAGTAAGTGTTGCGCGCAAAAAAGTTGCCAATGCAACACTAGTTTACCAAAGCACTGGTCGCTATATTTGGCTGACGTACTTGTCAAACTTGTTTCTGCCTGTTTGTTATCACGACTTCACCATAACATCTGCGACTTTTGAGAACAATAGACGTGTCTTCCATCGGTACTGATAAAGTAGTAAACGTGACAATCAAGAAAATTAGAAGTCAACACAAAAGGATGCACACGTGACACCTTTTTTGGAGTGCTCAAGAACAAAAGGGTAGCAGGCACACACAATTAAACCGAGGGAGTAAACAACTACAAGGCGTGTGTTTGGAGCCCGTGTGTGCAGCTATACATGTGCGCGTATGTATTCACATAAAGGATATGCACGTGAATCATCTTGTCATAACACACAATCAATAATGCAGAATCAGGTGTGGATGTCACAAACGGATTAAAGGATGGGAAGGGTCAAATCGCACCGCAGACAAAATAAGGTGGAGGCAGCATGCAAGTCAAAACGATAAACTCTGGAAAAAACAACAGTACGCATACTGAACATTCCAAGATTAGACGATAAGTAGACCAGTGTGCACGAACTAGAAAGTTTTTCACGGATTTTCCGTCAAAAAGAAATAGGTGTATTCATATCACAGCCAACTTACTTGAAGGAAAACTGGGAATTGTGCCCGACCGACCACCTGTGCTCGTGTAATCCATGCGATAAGAGAGCGAATGCAGAGTTCGGCGATCTCTGCGAGTGTCGCGAGATGGGGCTGTCGTAAATTGAACGATCGGTCAGAATAAGGTGAAAATGCTGACGAATAACATCGACCGGTGTTACACACTGTAGGTAGTCAAACAAGCTGTGATCTGTAAAGATGCCTACCAACATTGAACTCCAAATATTAGTTTCATGTGAAAGTACAAGTATTGTGTAGAACTAGACGGATCAGCAACAGGAAGCCACTTAGGACCAAGTTTGATTATTGTCTCTCAGCTTGAAGGTGGGGTCGCCAATTTTCTAAGTGAATTCCCGCTTTACAAAAGATACTCTTATGACATGATTTTAATGCAAACAACCAGCATCACATTTCAACAGCATAAGAAATAGTGTTAAATTGTAGAGGAGTTGGTTTACATAAGCTGAACATCACACACATTTACATTCGGATAAACTTTTCAACCGAGCGGCCTCAAAAACGAGCCCTGCATTTGAGTTTCGCACTTGTTGGAGCTCGTCAGTAGTGCAGTAGAGCAGTACGTACGAACAAATGTCATTGGGCGGTTGGATAACATAAATTGTTCGTGTCTAATATGGTGAACACGGTTGCTTGGTTAGAACGTGACTCGGAGTAAAAAGCCGTGCCACAGAAAGAACACGCCCTATTGATGGGTTCTAAAAAGACCGAAACTCGAGTGCAGCGCTTCGATTTGAAATGATCGAGCAATGCAAACGGCGGTCTGGATAAAAAGGCCGCAGTCAGACGTGAGTGTTCAATTTACGATTCACATAATGTGAGCGGCATGACTGTGGAGGAGGTAGATTTGATCACTTCTCCAGCCCTCTCGATAATTGTGCTGGTGAATGGTGTGATGAGCCAGCCAAACAAGCAGCGTTTCTCGAAAACCGGTGAACTAGCTAGCACATAAGTTCTAGAAGTATCATGCGAATCAGTTACAAACGTGACCCAGTCCGAACACCACTCAAACACAGTCAACCAATCCGTAGAAACAAACGTTCTTAAAAAGACGACGGTTCTAAATGTTTCCCGTTAAGAGAATGGCCATTCCAATATAGAACCATCATCAGAGTGGTCTTCAAGACTGTTCAAACAGTAGTTCGCTATCAAATCTTTCGTATCTTAATAATTCTAGTTAAACAGTCCGTGTCATCGATCATCAGATCGCACGGCAGGTACCAAAATCAACGTGGATGGAGAGTCTCCGAGACTGGTAGACGCGAGAGTCAGCTTAAGTCTGGGAATAACTATTAGAACGATTAGGATGAGAAAATGAATAGAAGCATTTCGTTGAATCAGCCGGAGATGCAGTATATGCTATTATGAGATAAAATTTTCATATATTTCAAACTCACAAAAGGAATTTCGTCTGCTTCTGTGATATGAGAAGGCGCAATCTAGATGGGTATATTACACAGCCATACTATTGGTTAATTTAGTTGGATAAGGACAGCCCAGTTCTATGGAAAATTGGGTAACTGCAGACACAAAAACGACGGGTAGATTTAGCGGAAAAAGTACAGATATGTGTCCGCTCGAATCAATATGAACGTAATCAACCGAAGAAAATAAAATTACTCACAAGCGAAAACATGTCGATCGTATCGTGTCTTATATCCTGGCTCAGTGTTCGCACTGGGTGACCTGGAAGCCGAGACCGGGTCCAAATCCGGTGCGCGAATGTGAACAAGTTTGCTGTTCTCTAGTTCTTGAATGAGGGCCTGTTTTCAAATAAGGCGGAAGATTATCAAAATAACAGCAACAACCAGGAATAATGCCCAATAAATCTTAGGCTTACGAATTATATATTCCCTGAGTAAACATACACACAGGACAAAATACAGCCCTCCCTTTACGAATGAACGTAGTAAAACGGGATACACGGACAAGAGAAGTAAACAATGAATAGCTGAGACTGCTTAAAAAACATCCACCTTAACTGAAATGGCCAGGCCATCACATACTCACACACAGTCGTATTCTGTAGTCTAATTAGGCGGGGTCGAAAAATGTCTGGGTTTCAATATGCATTTACCTTTGCCCGGTAACGATGGCGATAAAATACAACCAATTTTGATAACTTGTTGGCAGGCGACGTGCAGGAAAGAAGGTGAAATGGAAATACCGTGCAGTAACTGTTGACAGTAAAACTACATTTAGGTAAATAACACCTTTGAAAGCACGGTAGACTCACACATCACAGAAGATGCCAACCTAAAATAACTACCAGCAGAGAAGCCAGGTGTCTTCTGAGGATAACGAAATGAAACATCTTTAGTTGCGACGATGCCTTGAGTAAGTCTAGTAGACTTTCGGCATACTTACGTGTATCGTAGATACACCAAAATAGAATAGGGATACCATCCAGGCGTCTCAGACGTGCATCCCATCCGAAGGAGGCAAGTAAAAATAAGAATGAGCAGGATAATAAAGCAGAACCCCATTTTGCGCCGTCGTGATGGAAAACCCTGTGTGCGAGGAGGAAGCGGTATGGCTATGGGCTAACCGTCGGATCTTGTGTGCAGTGAATCATCGTAGGCTAGAATGATGGGCTAATCTGAGGGTTATCTTCGCGAACCAGCAACCAAATCGCTTACCCATTATTACTGACTAGGGTGTGGAGTCAAGGTGATAGCCCAAGGCATATGTGTAGACATGTACAGTTAAGTATGTGACAAGTAAGCATCAGTGTGAACCACTGATGTATTGCTGTCTATGATGATGATGATGATGATGATGATGATGATGATGATGATGATGATGATGATGATGATGATGATGATGATGATGATGATAATGATGCACAGTTATGTAGGTTTAAACATAAAAATAGAATAGCAACGCGGCGGAAGGAAGTGAATTAGACAAATCAGATAACGACAGATTACATACCGAAGGGCACTATGAGTTACCGATTTGCTAACCGAGAGGAAAACAGGACCGCACCCATTCCGGAGGGAACTGTGCATACCGAGTATGTAAAGCAAGTAGTAGAATGCAGCAATGACAGCTGTGTCAATGTGAACCAACGAGTTAGTTAACAACGGAAGTTACTGAAAAGCTCAGAAGGACCAAGTAAGCCACGTAAGCCAGAATGATAGATATTACAAGCCGAAATGAATTATGTGCGACGTAAATAATAATGCAGGTGTGCAGACCTACGCAAAACGAAGCTATGTTAGTAAGGAATAATCTCACATTATTCACAATACTGAACATTTAGTAAAACATACAGTGGGTTATCAGAAGTACTCACAGCGGTGATGCCGGAGCTTTCACCAAGACGTTTGAGCGTTTCTATTTCCGCGTCGATTTGGTGTAACTTAGCGGACACGTGCGGCGGCAAGTCGGTCAAGCCAGCATCCGTCAATTCATCCTCCTCTGGCTCTCCGTTGTCCATAGTGTGGTCCCGGTGCGTGCCACTTTGTTCAGTGTTCAATGCATCGATTGTTGAACGCTTACCGGTTAGACGCTTCTCACGTCCTGAAAAAAGCGGAAGGATGCGACGGTTACATTGAATGATATCGAAAAAGAATTTAAAATGAAATGGTCCAAGATGAGAAAAACAGCCAGTGAATGAGTGGCACATTTCCAGCGCATACGAGATAACGTGGTTTGCATCCGTGCCCTCAGAACGACATGTCAAGTATATAATGTTACGCAAACAGACAAAACTCGAAGCATTTCATGAAGTCCGAAATATTAGCTGAGCAGGACAGCACTCGGTATCTGGAGCCAAAATGAACGTTGTCGACATATCACAATGTAACGTCAAATATTACTGATTAAGATCGCGATCAATCGAACGCAATCTACATTTGTGCGCAGTCTACGCATCCAACGAACAGTTTCTATCGGGTCACTTTGGAAAGAAGCACTACTTCTTTTCGATGTAGGCCGGTAACGTTTAACAGTGCTAACCATGGTCAACACTAACAAAAATCAAACAGAGTATGAGATAATTACTAAACTCCCTTTCAACAGTTTGGAAAGCATCATTTTGATGTTCTTTAACGCTTAACGATACTTAACCAGAAGCAACCGTTTGTAGGTAGTTTTCCTAGTGTAACGTAATTCAAGTTGGACAACCAATCTCATCAAGAGTAACTGTGAGGCTGACTGGTCGTAACAGGATCCCCTTAGCACCATATCCTCAAGACAAACGTGTGAGACGGAATGAGAGGATATTTGACGATTACGGTAAATAAACAGTAGCCCAAAGTGAAATTGGAACATCTGGAGTTCAAACCACTCAGAAGATGGAGCACGAACCAACGGCTTATGGGAAAGAGGAAGTCGCTGAGCAGCTCGAGTGGTTTAACACCAAATTGATCATCCATCGAGACAGAGACAGACGGGGACGTGCAGACACGAGTCTTTTTCCATGAACGCGGTTTAAATGCATTCGACTTTACGGATAAATAGGCTGTCGCCAACGTAAGAATGGATTATGCACCCGAGACGGTTGTACTCAGAGAGAAATAAAAATGAACTCATATGATGTTCACTCACTTAATGGAGAAATGAAAGCTTTCTGTCTCGTTCCGTTGCTTAGCAATTAGCAGAATTGTATAAAAGACACCAGATCAAACAGTGTGAGTCGAGAAGTTGCGGCAGAAAACACAAAAACATTGTACAAGGTTTTATATAAAATAAAGCCAACGTTCAAACCTGTGCAACATCGTGTCGAAATAATTTTTTTCCAAATTCTTATCCATAAGATGAATAGTCAAAAATTGCGTTCTCGTGCCACTCGGTAGTGTTCCTCCAAACAATGGTCCTTTCTCGTAAAGAACACACCCTCATAGCGACTCCTTTTTAGGACCGATCCAACTTTCATACAAAATATGTGGTATTGGAAAGCTACTCCCGTAAAGCCGCAGTGACCATTATTTTACAGTATTCAACCTAAGACGCACTGCTGTATTTCAAGATGGCTCGCGTCATTATCGATTTTGCGAAGCATGTTTTTCACCGTTCTGAACAGGGTGATTGAGAACAATATGTAAATAAAAAGCGTAGGAAATGCCTAGGGGTGGATGCATCTTGCGGTTCACGTGAACTGGATAATTTAACAAGCCTACGCTCAATCCGTGCCTAATCCAATCCGAGCCGCGGTTTGTTTCTTACCACGCTCTGCAATGCTCGGTCTTAGGTGATCCGTGGGGCATGGCATGACGGATCAGTTGTCATCACCCTGAGTTGTTTGGCCCGGACGACGAGCGGACTGAATATGATTAAGACTTTATATATCAGACTATTCATCAGGGGTTGTGGCTATCCCAACGCCATCTGAGTGTGCTTTACAGACTTCAAGGTAAACAACGAAGTGGATTGCGAGTGGATCACAACACCATTAAACCTGTCAACAAACAACTCATACTAAGCTGAACTTGTTGAACGCGTGTGAAAATAGATGCTGATCGTTTGAATAGAAACGAGATGTTAACGGGTCATACAGCTAACTGAATAAAGATGGGAAAAACAAAGCTGCTGTATCTTAAAAGAGATACGGAATCCTACTAAGAATTGGGCGTTCATAACAACAACAAAATATTCTGTGTGCAACATGATGTGCATGTAGAAAGAAGCGCATGACAAAAAGCATAACGTTATGCGGCTCAGTGGTTCACGAAGTTCAAAAGATTGTTGATCAACCTGGACATGGCAAGTTGACAACAATCAACGGATGGCTATACAAATTCCAACAGACAGAAAGTATTAACTATTGCTCGGAAAATATTAACGTACCAAATGCATTGGCCGGTGGCGGGGTTACATTTATTCAGGGCAAACAAAAACAATATCCATACAACTGCGATGAAACCTAATTGTTCCACCGCGTACTCTCAGATACAAATCCCTTGTTAAAGGGAGAAATGTAACGCTATAACACATCTGACGTTCCTGTTTCCCTACAGTGCGAGAGGTGAAAGGTTGAATCTTGATAACCGGAAAAACAAAATCCCACATGTTTACAAAAAGAAGCCATTTCGGTTTTGCAGCTGAATACACAACCCCAAAGAGCTAGAAAACAGAAAGACGTTCGTCGTAAGGATAAAACGATTTAAACACAGGCGTGGGGAGGAGAATGTCAGGTGAGTGCATAGTACAAACAACTTTGTTTCATTGAAATTAAACTCGTTCTTCTGAGACCAAACATATCATTTGGCCTAAAACAAACGGTGAACATATCGTCTGAGATTCTAACTTGAAATACGTAAAATACCTACTTTGTCTCGCGTCGAAAGTGATGGATTCAGTGACACAGTGAATTAGATAGATCTCAGATTTTGATTGAACTTACACTGCTAATTTTAGATTCATTTATAAGATTTTATCAGTTGAGTCGTGTTGCCTCGAGATACAAAATGTGGTTGTGAATCGAAGAGTGTGGTTTGTCTGCCCTAAAAAACATGGACAAAGAATTTATAGATTTCGATGTATCTCGTAACAGTATGGTGTCATTACTGGATATGAAAACTTGATCACAGCTTTCGCGTTCAACTGGAGTTATACAGGTGCTCAGTTCTCACCATCTCAATATCGATACCGCTTTTGTTGAAGACGACAAAAATAAAAAGTATGGTCCCGTATTCCAGAAAAAGTCATTAGGTATGTACTAAGGGCTTGAAAATGTTATGATAGGAACAAAGTGAAGTTGTAATAGAATACCTTTCTATTAACGGGCTGCTCCTATTATAATATATCAAAATAGAAATGAAAGCTTATTATCGAAATACAGGGAAAATAGTTGTCTCCATCACAGAGTCCACTCCGTCTAAGGTGACTGACCTTCGTGTTCCCTAAACAAGGTTGCTCAAGAGAAAATACAATACCGGCAATGTTAGTGATTTCCGATAGTTGTCTGCAAAAACGAAGTTACTGATAGGGTTGGGAAAGTTGTATGTTCTACATAGTGCACCCTGTAATGCGTGATTAAGGTTGTCTCAGAAACTCTTGTGTATCTGGTAGACAGATTAAAATGATCTGATAAATATGAAAGTGTCTATCAGCAATCATCATCCTTCTTTGTTCAAGTATGTGTCAACCGTGAAGATATGAAGTCCGCTAAACAGTCAATGCAGACAGCGTCGAAAAAAACCACCTAGTAAATTGGCCTGTGTAAGTAGTTCAAGCTGAATGCTTGGAGCTTCAAAACTGATAAATATTCCTCACTAACGCCTATATCTAGAGCGTTAGGGCATAGATGAAAAAATTTCGCCTTCACTTTGCTTGCTTCTGGCGGCTCTGACAAGCAAAATATGTATTAAGGCTATGTTAGGCGGCCAACGGAGCCTACCTTATGCGAAGCCTAACAAAGTCCGTTGCTTTGTCAAGACTTGCGACAACGTTTTTCCAGAGTTATCAATACTCATCTGAATGAAATTTACACTGGTGATGGTGCACTTGACTGTGGACCACTTGACAGGGTGTCGATGGCTGAAGGGGAAACAACACGACATTTGGGCGAACGATCGATTTTCCATCGTTAGTCTCTTTTCTATCGGAAGAAACGCCACAGATCACTTTGGACGTTATGGATGACAACTGCCCAAAATTGTGTTCTAAATGAATGTTCTACGCCAGACATATATCGGCCGTCAACATTAAGGTGGATAATTCATCGCTCATGAAGTCAGCTCACATTTTTCTCTGTTTCGTGCACCGTCGATGTACTTGTTGTGGTTAGGCAGTTTACCGCTAAAATCCATAGCATCCAAAACTTTTGTTACAATGTCAGCAGCCTTACTTTCACTCACAGCTCGGTTGTTTGTTTGCAAGGTGTAGGCGCCTTGATGTTGTATGTTTGAATATAGACGTAGCTATTTTTAGTAGTTAGGTCCACTTCCCCTCCCCTCCTCTATTTTCTTCTTTCTTCCTATATAAGTTTTTCTTTGTTCTTCGTGGTTTGTGGCAGTCAAGCATCAGTGTGAACCACCGATGTATTGCTGTCTATGATGATGATGATGATGCTAAAAGTGAACCGATTGTACGATTATATACCCTCGAGAAATTTCCCACAGTTTACTTTGACAACGGACATGTATCTTGTCAGATCGTTCTGAATCTTTGTTTACTCGGATTCTACGATGTTCATGCGAAGCAGTTTCAGATATTTATCAACAAACTGGTGGTTGTACACATATTATCAATGACCATCAAATCGGGAAACTAAACATCTTTTATTAGTATAGATGTGTGTCTGCTTTGAAAAGGTATCTCAACTTCTTGCCAATATTTCCGTTTAACAACAAGATGATGGAAGATGAGTCGACTTAAAAAAATTTAACAACTGACACCTGCGTTCTATCGTCGGAGTGGCATTAACGGGCAAGCAACAATAACGTCGGTTGACACCATGTGGTAAACTATGACTTGGTATAGGAGACCGAAAAAACAACCGGTCGGCTAGTCACTGTAGGTCGAGTTCAGCTCTCGGGCTGGGGCCGTCGCTGCTCACAGAATCGGTGGATAGAGATGTTATGAGAGATGAGTAATTGGACTCAATGGATTAAAGCATGCCATTGTTTGGCTGAGTTGTCTGTGAATTAACTACAAGTAATGACGGAAGACAGTAAAAGCTTCAAGGAAACGATCGTGCTGACGACGACATACAAAAACTTACACTTCAGTTGCTTGTCTGCACCGTGCAGGTAACCTGATTATGAAAGTCTCAGTCTGGACAGATGTTTTTAGTAATTAAGTCTCACCTCTTCCTTTCCTTTGCTTTCAAGTGAGGACTCGTTTTTCTCTTCATGGCTGTATGGCAGTTCAACGTCAGTGTGAACCATTGATGACGTGTTGTCGTCCATTATAGTGAGCATGATGATGGCGGATGACAAGTACGATAATCACAAGGTCACGCAGTGGTTAAACAGAATATCGATCCAAATTCAGTGAAACAAACTACCGGTCGACAACCATTAGGAATAAGTTATTAAACCCACTGTCCTATTTCACAACAAGCAGTTCTACTTACATTCTACGAACAGACTTGCAAGCCAAAACGCAACGGAATTCATAAAATTGCAATCACTACTTTGTAAAAGTGTATTTTCTCGCGAAAATTACACCACGTTAACCCAATGCAGGCCTTTCGCACAGTTTACAAAAGTCCCGCCAACCACCCCAAGGTGGTCAGACAACGAATGCTAGTCACGTGGGAATCGATTACGATTCGACGACGCAACTCGGTTCCTTGTTCTCAAAAGAAATTCGTACAAACCCTGCAGTTGCCGTGGCCAAAGGTCACATCACTGACGTCAACCTCGACTTCTGTGACCTAACTGTGAGCGGATCTCTAAACCACTCATCACAAACACCAGTGACTCGTTGTTTGAGTGGCTTAACCCGTTTGTTTGGAATTCTGTACCTTAGTATACGAACCAATGGTGGTTTTCTTGATATTCATTTAATCTTCTAGAACATATGTTGCAATTGTAATGATTTGACGGAGAATTATCAAACAGTGTATTTATCAGTTTGGCGTAGATTTGGGTTCAAAAATATGACAATTATACTCACATCTCAAGTTGAACATCACCCACAATTGATCGCAGCTGTCGCATTCCCATAGACTTTCCAGTCGGCCCCTTTCGAAAAGAAGCACTAGACTCGAGTTTCGCTCTCATTAGAGCTCGTCAGTAGTGCATATCCTTGCCACTGCCGGGACTAGAACTCCGGCCATGCTTTCATGAGGCAACCGTGTTTACCACTGCGCCATTGACCTCACACTAGGCACGACCTGCCTAGGAAGTCCTAATCGCGGGGTTATCGATTGGAGTTAACAGACAGTAACTGTGTCTCCTCTCGAGACGATCGGGCAACCTGATCATTACTCACAAGCGAAAGTGGTTGAGCGTTCACATATGATAATTCGGTCGTGCCTAATGTGAGGTCAATGGCGCAGTGGTAAACACGGTTGCCTCATGAAAGCATGGCCGGAGTTCTAGTCCCGGCAGTGGCAAGGATATGCACTACTGACGAGCTCTAATGAGAGCGAAACTCGAGTCTAGTGCTTCTTTTCGAAAGGGGCCGACTGGAAAGTCTATGGGAATGCGACAGCTGCGATCAATTGTGGGTGATGTTCAACTTGAAATTAACCAAATCCCCGACTACTCATCAGTAATAACTTATATCGTTAACTCCAAGAAGACTGCACATGTTTATAACGCAATTCCTCAGTATATTAAATAAAGTTGAGCCGTTGCAATCTTCGTTCAGTAGATTTGGAACTATCAACAAAACTCAAGTAAACATCGTAGATACTTCGCGTCATACCCGGTTTGAGGATGTATCAATACATTCTTATGAAAGTAAAGTCTGAACGTAATGGATAAGGTGAGCATGCCAAGCTGAGGTCAGACGAGAGTAGGGAATGACAAAGCACCTAAACCGAATTAATGCCTGGGAAAAGAGGAAAACAATAACAAGAAAACACTCGTCCAGTCACCTCCGAAGCGAGACGGTTAGTTTGCAGAGGAAGGGGTTAAAAATGTGCACATTCACAGCTGAACATATTGAAACAAGGGAATCTAATTGGACAATATACTATAAATTGATTAGGTTGTGTTTGGCCGACTGACGAACGTTGCAATCTCCTCACTAATAATATCGTGCAGATTATTCTTTGTCTTTAACAGAAAAAGAAAGCCCCACTCACGTTTCTCAATCATCACTACGGCTGGAGAGGGTGGCGCGGGAAAATCAAAGCGCTCGATCGCTGGTAAACTAGTTGAATCAGGAATTCTTGCATTCGGATAGGAAGCCAGCCGTCTTGCTTCAGCCCAGTACTCTGCAGCTGCCGAATCCGGACTGAGCGAGCGATCGGGACGTGGACGAGGTTGGACGAGAGATTCAGCTAAGATCATCAAAATAGAGAGAGAAGTACGAGATTAGCTGTCCGTGTGTAATCAACCGAAAAACGAATCGACATAGAAACAGTAACACAGGAAACCGAACTGGGAGTGAGTGTGTAGTTGAGTTCGAGAGAAACGGAACCCGCTTTCCGGTCAATTCAGACAGAAGTGCGAACGGTCCAAATCCATTATTAACAGGTGTGAACGCGCACGCAGGCACGCGCGTACATACGCACACACATAATGATTACAGCCCTCATTGCTCATTAATATCCCTCCACAACCCTCACTGATTTACTCACCTTGAGTTCAACCTTCGTACTCAATCCAGATAAGTCTCCTAGTTTGCATACGCGCAGTCAATGTAGACGAACCAACACACAAATTATTCAGCAATTCAACCCAAATCCTGATAAGGCAAGGTGATCGTATATTCGCGCGTTCATAATAAATGTATACATCAACGCAATTTAGCGCATATGACCACACAGGTTGTCTACTGATATGGAGTGTTTAATACGGACGAAAACGGGACGGATGAAGATGGAAAGAGTTCGCTAACAACCGATAAATCACGGTATTCTTGAAACCGAATGAAAAAGACAGCATTGTGTCGTTTTTGTTTCTTGTTCAAAAGAGATACAGCATGGGGTGCGATAGATTGAGACGCATATGAACCACAAGTTGCGGAATAATTTCAAAATACCCACTCAGAACGTAAGCAACTGAAGCATGCAGGGTTTCCGATTGTAACCATGCAGCGTGTTGTCAAGTATAGAGGCTGAATCTTGTCAGGCTCTCCAACTTTCGACAGTAAAAATCGAGATGAGTGGGGTTCGAACTCCCAACCAGCAGACAACATTGAAGTTCGTATGTTTCCAGGATTTGGTGGGTGAATTCCCCTACTACTTTCGAAAGACCATACATGATCCCTGTGACTCAAAACGGACACGAAACGAACACTGTGTGATCGGACAGAATTTAATCAGGGATGAACGTCTAGCTCCACTACGAATTATCGACAATAACGAGAAGCCCAAATTTTTATTCCAACAGGTGGGTTCAGCAAAGGATCTAACAGCGGGGATAAATCTTAACTGCCAAACCTCCGGAACGTTCGAACAGGTAGTCCAAGTAGAGAGCTAACGAAGTTGACCAGTGACAAACAGTCCAGACGAAAGCTCAGACCGTTTGAGACATCTACGCTGATGTCTTCTCCTTAGTGAAGATGCATTACATTTAACTCGGATATGTTGAACTATAGCCTGTGCCCAGCCTTACAGTTCAGTCGACTCTGCTCAATACGGCAGATAGGCATTACAACCTGGTGAAATAACGCCATCATAAACTTTAGTAGATGGTCATATTTCAAGCAGAGATTACATATAACCTTAAGTACAATTCTTTCAATCGACTCGGGAAGTTAGGTCAACAGAAAATAACTGGTTGCATCTACCATAATGAGCTCATATCTAAAGTTGAAGCGCCCAAGGGTGACACGTTATCCAACACCATTCCAAATCAGTTACCTGACACGGAGCATAATAGCCCGTGCTCGAATGCACTTTAACTTCAAAGTCAGAACATTAAAGAACTATTTGGTGATTTATAAGGAATTTCAACAGATAAGTGTCCAAACGTTCGGGAAGATGTGGCGCGGAGGTAGAGCCTCATGCACACGTACAAAGTATGTAACATACACAGATACATGACCAAAGCGAGTTAGAAACGTGGAAGTTATGCGACAAATTAATACGCTCAGCCTATCCGTTCCATGAAGCCAAGCAATATATAAAAAAAAAACGGACTGACGTGCAAGTAATCGAGGTGGATACAGTAATGTGCGTGCAAATTTGCGAGTCGCCTAGGCTTGAATGTCACTTGTTCTTCGGAGGACTACAATCAATAAAGCCGGTCTCTCCTGGCTAAAGTGATCGATAGGATGAACGGCACAATGAAACAGAATGCCGTGTACAAGGATATAAAATGTCAAAACTGATCAATATTCCCCCGTTTATCGAAATGATGAGACTACCTACCACGATAAAATCATGGGAACATTCTGGTTTTACATTAATTTATTTGTTGACAAACTAATAACAATAATCATTCGCAGCAAACGAGTAAATCCTATGAGAATGTAGGCTGGATTCCGTTTGGATGGCACGTACAGAGAATAAATAGCGCACAAGTGCATGTGAGTCACAGCAATGTATACGGTCACCCCAGCTTTCTATGCTGTATTCGGGCTGATGCGTTGATTCAATTCGTTAGGTAGGCATCAGGAGTTTTAGACCGAGATACGCGTCATCCTTTGGTCGGTAGTACAGTTGCCAATGGTCGACGCATGAATTGATCGGCATGTGAGTAAACACCGTATGAACACTACAGTTTCCACGTGCTCCATCCACGTCACATTGCGGAGGAATGAGGTAGCCGATTCGGAAAGAGAACAAAGCATGGCATTCCAGCAGATACAGCTAAACATCTCCGTTATACGACATATGCACTGAGGTAATATTCCATCCAGAGATTCCATTCTTTACTGAACAAAAGGTGCCTCAACGTCAGAATATAAGTGGTGCGATCATGACTGCTGTCTAGTAGGATCAGTTCATTGACGCCGAAAAATGACAAACCACAAACGACTGACGATCGTCTGTTATTAACGCGCCAACGGACGCATACTCCTTATCTGAACATCGCGTCCCATAACCGTCTGAGACATTTTCACACATAAACTTGCTGGTGATATATACAACTTCTGCTTATCACAGAAGCAAACGAAATTCCACTTATGAGTATGAAATATATATGAATT
>LOND01000536.1:28199-56035 GCA_014220965.1 Paragonimus kellicotti | reverse complement strand
AGAAGATATATATATATATATATATATATATATATATATATATATATATATATGGGCGGCTCAGGCTGGTAATGAAGCATCACATGCACGACGGGTGGATGAGAAAGTAAGTGATGAAAACGATTCAGGCGGCCAAGCGCTGGTTCTCATCAAACATGGCTGACAGCCTCGCACCCATGACCGCACACTTTCAAGACCCGGTAGACATGTTCACACTTTAGGCCTGAACGGACGCGCCCTAACGACATCAACATCGATTAATAACTCATCAAGCATATTTACTCACCTCCTGTTCTCTGGGGCGTAGTTGAGCCCGGAGGAAGCGTAAATGGAACGGTTTGACCAGAACGAGCATGATATCCGACTACTCCGGAGCCAAGTGAAGCCGAACCAGGAGAGAGTTCTCGGCGCCGGACATACAAATCTCGTCTCGGACGGTCAGACAAAAGAGCAGGAGTGCGAGACCCGACAATGCTGTAGTTAGACGGACCAGCGTAAGTGAATGTGCTCGATCTGGTCTTGTCTGAATCAATATGGCCGTTTAGCTGAGCAAAGAGAGCAGTATCACTAGGTGCGGCGCAGGCTCCACTACGATCTAAAGGACCATCACGAGGTGAGGAAGTGGAACGAGGACCGTCTCGTCGCGACTGCCGATAGGTACCGGTCGTGGGCTGAGTATATGGTCGTATCAAGGATCGTGTGCGTAGCTTGGCCTCGCCGTCTGCTTGGAGAGGAACTTCATCACTGCTCATAATTGCGGTGAAACCTCGTTCGGCCAATTGCAAATAGCTAATTGGATAATGACGTCCGTAGTCGACCCCAGGTGGGCAAATACGGCGTTCACTACCAGAGAATGTGTACGATCCACCGGAGAAGGTATGCCCGGGAGTAGTTGAAAGGATGGTATCCATAGTAGCTGAGGCTCCCGGAGGTCCAATATGACCTAACTGGGTCTGATTAACAAAAATGCACAGCGAGGCCGTCAGTGACAGAATGCAGGTCACACAAAAAAGTGCGTTTCATAATGTCAAACTTTTGTACTTGTGCGGATGCCTATTTAACAAATTGGTAACGAAACAGTACTCTTCTCGCACGCAAATTGTTCACACATTGATACGAATGGTTAGAGTACATAGGTGACGAAACGTTCAACACCATGACCATCGATCACGTGTACGAACTGTTACAAATTACAAACCTGAGTACTTGTCCTCAGTTTACGGAGTTGGGAGTTTCACACGGACCAGATAACACTATAAACAGGCTGACAAAATAACATAGACCCTTAATGTAATCAGCCGAACTGGGGGGATCGTGTCAACAGGTAGGACGGGCGATACAATGCGCATTTATTGATCTTCGGAGCAGTGCACCGATTAGTTGGTGCAAAAAGCACGTGACACCACACACGAGAAAGGTCGTCAAGCGAACTGCTAAGTTGTTTAGTACACGTGGCATCATTTGCATCCCGATCGAAAGAGGGGTTCACATCACAAGACCTAGTGGTCCGTATTTCATAAGCAAACGTGTGAACTGCGGCACACAAAGAGGACATGAACGAGAGAGAGATCGGTGAGCATCAGAAATGGCAATGGCAGTAATGCAAGCGAAAGTTTAGAAACTGTTGAACCCTGAACAAATAGGCACATGCAAAGCGTGTGCAAGTGAAGAACTGACATGTGAAAGAACAAAATTGGACGCAAAGAAAAAACATCATGCTGTTATAGAGCAGGCGCAACGATGGAATGGTGACAGAAAATCGAAGCCCATGGTGCTCATGTTACAAGATTATGCCCTCCATTTAACGGTATAGTGTCACTGTACGAAGGCCACACACGAAGGCAGAAAATAATTAGTTGCAGTGGACAATTTGTTATTGAGAACTACCGTCGAACTTTACTAAATTTTTGACTCATTTAGCAATTTTTGTCATATAATACCAGTATGGATTAAGGCATACAACGTCATTTCTCTTTCTGCGTGATTCACAGTCGAACAGTTGCCAAATATGTGGTTCGTTGTAAGACTAAGTTCAGCACATACACAATTAGATGTACGTAAAAAAAAAGACTTTTGTCGAGGCCATCATTCATACGCTTACATGTGGGTTATTTAGACCAAATTTAGCCGACCTTCACCTAATACCGATTAATGGTTGTTAGTGATCTGTCAATAAGCAAACTGTTGTTCAAAAGTGGAGTGGTCGTATAACTTTGCCGTGGGGTGAATGGTTAAATCACACTAAAGAACATGCAGAGGCTAATGAGTACCACACTACGGTGCAAACGTTGGTCTTCAGTTGCTAAACAGCGAGAAGCTATTTATGCCAGTTAATAAAGACATCCCCATACTCGTTTACTGATTTAACCCCCCTCACAATTGGCTGAATAGTGAACTGCACTCACCAGCACTTAGATTGGTACAAACAAAATCTACGCATTCAGTCACAACCAATTCCGATTAATAATAATAATAGTCCCAAAAATGGACACAAGTGATCTGTTAGATTTAGGAAATAATACACAGCAGCTGTGAGGAGTGTAGAATTTGCAACAATCAAAAACATAGTAGTAAACGAAATAGGTTACATCAAATAAACAGTTCCATTGTCTTTGATCGTCACGTATCTTTTAACTAAGCACTACACGTGTCAGGATTGCATCACTTTGTAAATGAAAGTAATTCTGCTAACAATTATGTGAGCGCACGATAATGAAACAATATAGTTCGAAAGATTTAATCAACTGACCAGTTAAGCTGATCTCCACTTTAACAACAACAACAATCCCTACTCGTTTCATGCTATAAAGCAATCCAAAGGGAAAATTCTATGGTAAACCTATGTCACCCTCTGTCCAAATAGGTACCACCCGTCAAACGAAATCAAAATGAACAAGTCGTTAGTGTAAGTAAAGCAATCGTATGTGGGATTTTCTCGGCGGGAGAGAGGTTATAACAGCGCGTATGTGTTGTGCCACATTCAATATCTTGGTATCTTTTAAAGTTCAAAAAAACCGTATGATATATAGGGATATCAAAAGAATAACAGAACAGAACGCTTAACTACGTATGTGTGTCCCAGATAACCGATTTGAAAGACACCCTCTAAACATACGGCTATCACATAATATGTAGCATGCAGGACCCAACGGATGGCTCCGTGGTCTGTTTGACAACTAAACATAATTACGGCCATTCTGTTTAGATAGGTATTTCTTTGAGACGATAAGCCAATTATAAACCAGTTGAATGCCAATCAGTTACAGTGAATCATGACTTTCGCAGTGGAACGGACTGTTCGGACGACATTTTTGAACAGAGGTACTGTGCTAAAGTTTCGTTCCCATTGACTGCAATTCATCGGTAGGCGTATGCACACCGATATAGGAATTTCCTGTGTTTGTGGGGGGCGCCCACATCAGCACATTCACTCGTTTGGAATTGAAACTTAAGTTGCAGAATAATCCCAAACGGTGACATGGTAACTGTGTGTTGTTCACAGCCGATAGCCTCATCATCTGAGACTGAAATTTCCGAATTCAATTAACCTATCAAATGTCTACCAGCTTCACATTTTGTGTCACAGGGTGTGTGCGACAATATGACATGATACACACGGATACTGAGCATTGTCGGGTAGCTGCAATAACTGAGGCTAGAGCACGCAACCGTGTAGGTTGTAGTAAGCGTCGTCAATATTGGGTTACCGTGAACACCACGGTCACGGTTGAAGCTAGGCCACCATCAATCTTACCGGCTACAGAATAGACAAAAATGGCGCCAAACAACATAAGTAATGGCACATGGAATGCTAAATTGTTGTGCAAATCAGCACGCACGTAAGCCGGATCAAAACTAATTTCACCGTTTCACCTATCCATTCGCCTACGAACCGAAAGAATGTTTTGCAGTTTAAGCAGCTGGAATTTGCACCGGTCGGAGAAGAATACGCGCATATGTAGGCGTCCATTCAGGATTTGACTGACCCGGTTAAATGCACATGACAAACAAGTACGCCTGAAATTTTCAAACGGAACAACGTGACCAGAAAGAAATGCGTGTTGAGACAAGGTGAGGAAGATGTAAGGAACCTAGTCCAAATCAAATGTCACATAGTAAGTCGTGGGCATACAGAAAATGGACATAAAACCGGAGGCATAAAAAGTATAAATGTATTAATGTGACGGCAAACAGTTTGAAAATACGACAGATGCGAGTAACAAAAAACACGATAATAAGGGTTCGTGTAATAAGGAAGTAATACTGGACGGTTGTGTCATAAACTGTTGCTAAAAATCACGTCAAACTGTATAAGTGCCGAGTTGGGAAATGAAAGTGGAACGACATGAAAGTTGAAAGCTCATGACAGAAATATCTATAATCACACATATTTGTGTATTGCGATATAACCATTTCTGCACAGTCGATGTCAAACCCGAGCACCTGACTAAATTCACCATAACAGATCAGATGAGAAAACGATGTGTGCACACGCGAACTCAAGCAGTTCAACGTGAGGAACGACACTGAAAACAGGCTGTCGGTGAACGCCTAGCTTATCTTATTAACAAGGCAATTTTCGAGACACCAGTGCTCAATATGTAGTATGGTAACTACAAAAAGAATCGAAATGCTTGCGCGCGAAAACAGTAACAGCAATAGCCATAAAAACGGCGTGGCCCAGATTCCGGACATCAAAGAGAGACACAAGCGAAAAAATACCCAGATTGGTTACGGACACACACGCAGTGCTCGAAAGAAATGGAAACAGCTTATAAGTTCAAATAAAAGCCAAAACAAGTGTGAGATACTCCAACTGTGGCGCACAGATGAAGTTCGGCATTAAACGAAAAAAGGTCCGATGACGTAGCCAAAAAGGGAAACACCTGTTCATGCCACGGTCGGTTCCGGTGAACAAACGGGATCGCTCATCACTTGAAATTCGTACAAATACGCTCAAAGTCCGTTGATTTAGACATGCAGCCGACTCTGGGGGGTTGGGAACTGTTACAGAATTCCAGCACAATCGATACCAGATGTAGAAATTAGTCAGAAGACTCGTCGAACGATTGTAAGGATAAGCAAAGATTATTCTAAAGGCAGGCGGAAGCGGAAAAAGCGCGTTTTGTGAAATCATCCGTTATGCACATTTCACATGATATAATCCATCAAAAGTGGTTCACATTTTTTGTGAATTCTGCTTACTCGAAGAAACCTGATTGGCAATGAGTGGCAGACTTTAGATTAACGCGGAGGTACGGTGTGAACAAACTTGAATGTCCTCACTACACAACATACCTGCTTCACTGACCACAAAACCTCAGTGGAGCTTAATATTCATGCAAGGTTGGGTGCCACAAATGAAAAAAGAACGTAATTTTAATGTGTCATCTGAAATTCGTGTACGTTCTAACTTTAGAAGTGAAGTCATCCGTGAACAGGACGCTACATGATGTTCGAATCCATTCTTTGTATCGCTGATATAGACGAAAGACAAGCAAACAAACCGATTCCGAAAGAAAACTAAGACGTACGTATAAGCACTCGGAAAATGTGAAATCAATGAGATAAAACCACGTATGGATTGTTCAGATGTTGGTAGCTGATCTCAATATAACGAACTACCTTTGGGTTATACGGAAAGAATATAAACTGGACCGCGCAAACCAGTGCAAATTCGAGCACATACTGAGAAAAAATGGCGGCATCATCGTTAAAACCTCTGCCGCAAAAGCTCACGCAAAAGGTTCACAAGAAATTTGAGTGATTAGCGTACAGCATAAACCATTGATTTTTTAAATAAGAAATGAACTGATCAAACCTGATATTGCACAATTGAACTTTGTATAAAGCCAATAACTAACAACCGTCAAACGGGACTGTTTGCACACCTTCATCGGCAGGTACTAGGCCTATAAATGCGTCCCGTCACATAGCTGGTACGCATGAGATACTTAAAAAAAAAAAACAATAAAGCTTAGTTGATTTGTAACAGTTACCTATAGTATTACGTGTTTTGTCAGGTTTAAAATCGATCCAGTCAAGGAATGACATATTCATACATTCATGTACGGGGATTGGACGTTTCTAAAGAGTTGAGGAGAGTGAGATTGTGACCAAAAGATCAAAACAATAATCATGTATGAGGAGAACAAAGTGATCACAGCCATAACCCAGAAGAAACCAGGAGTGGAACAAACAAAACGGAGGTGAACGTGTGTGTAACAATATCGGTCAAATTCTCCAATTGATAGCAATAGTGTAAACGTGAATACGCACATAGGTAAACGAAACTCACCGAGTAAGGTCATGCCTTCGGAAACCAATGAAGATCAAATGGAAAATGGGGAAAAATATGGTTAATTAACGACAAACCTACAAACAGACTTCAAACAGCCAGTTACATAGTTAAATGTCCCTTGGGAAAAATGTATAAGGTAAACCTCAATAGCTTTACATTAAATAAAAACAGGATAATGAGTGGTAAAACAATAAACTCAGATACGAAGCACTTTCGAGGGGTTCATTGAAAAATGTAAAACCGTTTACAATCCCCATTTATCTCTCACGATTGACAACTAACCAGGGCCATACATGCCATATACGCATAAGGCAAAATTTTGGATGTTGGCGGATAATGAGACGAAATATGCACATAACGTGCTGTAGTGTTTCGATGCACAAGACCAGGATCTGTAAAACGATTAGGTTTTGAGATGCGAAGTGCTGTTATGTCTGTTGGAAAGTGTATTCGATAAGGGCTAAGAATGCCACAATTGATCATTTTTCCATCACTCCAACTTTAGCGTGTGTCCTCGGCAAACGATGTGAAAGATCGGTAAGAGATGCTATGTTTGAACCACACAAGAGTTAAAACAGAACCTCTTGCGCAATAAGACAGCTCGTTTTATCGGAACGTGACAGATAGTCGAGTTTTTACGAAATATCAGACAAAGGAAAAAACACGTTGCTGTGCTTTCAATTCTGCATACTCAGTCTTTTGGCATGAATAAATACAACGCTGTTTCATTCTACAATGAAAACAAGTGTGAGATAGACATAGTTGACAGCACGAGGCAGATGAACAGCAGCCGATTTGATGCGATAAGTGCTTTTGAAAATTCTGTTGATAGTTTGAGCGTAGGCATTTGTTATAAAGAGGTATCGCATATTAACATTAGGTAGATAAGTTTTATACTCAACCTGGCTACATAATCTTACGAATGTCACAAGAGAACAAACATATCCCCTCATCATACACCTTAACACATTTACAATGAGGAGGAAAAATAGTCTAATGTCCGGGTTTTAGCCCAAAAACCCAACGTTATTTGTTGTAAAAAGGTGGATTTTGACTGGATCCGGACAAGCGACGGAAATACCATATCCAGACGCGGTAAGTGTTCCATCAGCTAGAAACCATGACGAAAGCTCAGAAATCTCACATGTTGACTCAGCTACCCAACCAACCTATTGGGTTATACGGAATCCACCAAGTGATCCAAGAGATTGATTGCTCAAACCGTAATACAAGCTCAATGCCCATCAGTGACGTTGATGGATTCCAATGCGAACCGTTTGATAAATCGTGTTGGGCGGTCAACACTCCGAATTCATAAGACATAGTGGGTTGGATATCAGATTGAGTCCACATAGTAGGGGTATCAGTTACCGGCATCGCCTCGTAGATCAGCCGGTAGAGCACTTGCCACGTCTTGGAATGTTGTTTCTATCGCTGGTTCGAGTCCAGCGAAACCCAGATTTTCCACAATCGTTTTTTTTATTATCACATCGGTCACTCTATTTAACAGTGAGGCTAACTGTTATACTCGCAAACGAAACAAACCGCGTACCTCGCTACCACCCAAGGAAACAGATGTTTTGCAATTTAAACATGCGTTGCACTTATTTGCAGTTGGTCTCATACATCTAATATTTTTGGTTACGATGAGCCTATGGTAACCCTGATGGAAACATCTGAGTCAAGGACATAAATTACGTCAGCTGAAATATATATTGCTGTAAGAGAGTTTGAGGATTAGTTCTATTTTCATTGAGCGAGGAAAGTTCAAAACCCTTTTAAATCCATTGTAACACATGGAAAAGCACAGATCTGATACGCTAAGCTATGTAATGTTAGTTTCTATATGTCATTGTTTATTCCACAACTCTAGGCAACACCTTATCAACGGTTTCGCATGGTCACTTATTGTTTCCAGACAGATCAGCGACTGTTTAAACGTCTAACCTCTATTCGCTGATAAGAGAAACACCCACGCGTAACACGGGTTACGTAGGACCCCTTTGGTAGATCTAGGGGTACAAAATCTCCTGGTTGTTCTACCGTCAATTCTAACGGCTGTATTTTGGAACACCGTACACGTCTTGTACAATCGACTTGGTGACATCAAACGAAATGTACGCATTGCCCTGGCCCCTAAGCTAGTCAGATCTTCATTCAATCGAACAAACTTGGATGTTATCAGATAGCACCATCAGTCATCTGTTAACAAAATACTTAACCCCGCAATGAAGACACCGTGAAGGCGAATAGCACAACCAACAGAAATAACCTGACAGTATCCGCAGAATGTTACCGTCAATCATATTAGTGACGGCACTTGAGCGAGGTGATCGTGATTTAGGTTCAAAAACAAAAAAACATTACAGTCATTTTCTTGTCCTCCCGGTCGCCGCATCATGTGTCACGCAGTGCCCAAAGCTTAGGCCTAGTCCCACTCACTGTCTCGATCTGCACACGCGCACAAACAGCTGTTGGTCCTATAACCCTTATCAGAATCCATACACACCTGGTTGGCGGCATCCGAAACGGATTAGCCTGTTACAATGACCGAAGCCAAAGGACGCCTGCGCTTTAACCATCCATAACCATCCATACACACATGCGGTCAGGGAGAGAATGCTTTAGCTGGATGTGACTCGATGCAACGAGAGCAGGAACACGCATGACGACGTGTTTGGACTCGAACTAACAACAGGAAAAACGGCAGTCAAGGATTCCAAGGGGACACGACGTGACACTACTCCAACAAACGCTGCTGAAGTAGACCTGTACAACAATCCCAACAATAAACAATCAGAGTACAGAATTAACACTTAACCGCTGGTTGTTGTTGGGATATCAAGCCATCACAGATAAGAGTCTCACCACACTGTGTATGTGACGTGTGAGTCTCGGACGGCGACAGCTGAAATAAAATAAACCTTCCGAGAAATGGTAAATGAAAAAGGCGATTTATGCGTGCTTTTTCGGCCAGTGGTCGAGTCGTTACAATCAGACTACACATTCGAACGTTATGGCTGATGCGGTTATCAACTGGCCCGCACGATCGATGTGAAATCAGCTAACACCTTATTTGAGCTAATATTCGTGAAGGAAGCTAAACGATAGATCGAACTTTGACCCAAGCTGAACTAAGTTCCCGAATTTCGAAGTTGTGTAAACGTGTCAAACTGATCAGGCTTTATCGAAAACAGTAATGACAGATGAATAAATGTAAAAATTGTTATACATATATTTGTAATATGATTAAGTATAAAAGGCAAGCAGTGAGTGATGAGTATCTATTATGACGTAATACATGTACGCAATATACGGGTGATAAGTACGTATATTTGCGCTGTATATATATATATATATATATATATATATATATATCGATCGGACGGACAGATATGGAGTGAGCATGCACAAAGTCACACAGAGTATTACGTACTCAATAATATGGATTACTGTAACCGCTTTCGTGCACGCAACGTCTCCCAGTGAGTTCGAATCAGCAAAGCTTCCGCTAAAGGCCGATAACTTGTTTCCGACTGCGTAGCAATGTTATAGATAAACCAAACGCTTATTTTTTCACAACAAAAACTGAGCGCAGTAACAAGTAGATGGACTAACCAGAGTTCTTTCGCGTACTAGTGACACAATCATATCCGTAGCAAAGAGGTTGATTACGGCACACTAAACTGGTCGACGTCTTCGGATTGGCATCATCTGACTGGCCGTTAGCACCTCCGGGTTACGATTACGTAACAATATCTCAAATGATTTGACCGGGTCAACTATGTGACCGGTTGCTAGGGTGCGCTAGGTAATCGACGAAACCGGGTTGTTCGGGCTTGTAACAGTCAACAGGTCTGCTTTTGATATTGTATTAAATAACCACTCGGGAATATGCTACGTCATATGTTGATGCCGATGCCGATTTGTCCTCAATATGTGGACTACAATTCGTCTGATCTATCTAATCTGTATGTTTTAAGTGGGCGCTGAGGCCCACCAATGTCATCGATGACCATTGAAATTGCATTAGTGACAAGTATCGTGGTAGATTTGACAAGTTAGACGGGATCTAATCGGGAGAAAGCTGGACCTCAGTTGTATTCGAAACACGGACAGGAACAGTGTGCCAAAACGCGACAAGTGCACTACCAGCAAAGCTATGAGGCCATTAATAATACAAGTCCAACTATCATCAGTGATGTTCATGGGTTCCAACACGAAACCATGTTTGGGCAGTCAATTTCCTGGGTCATTTGGTAGGATCCATGACACAGTGGGCTGGATATGTAACCGGAGTCCAACTGTGAAATTTACGTGTTTCCAGCTTGGCTTCGCAGATGAGCTGGTACAGCTCCTACTACGTTTTGGCATGTTGTTTCTGTCGCTGGTCCGAGTCCAACCGGAACCCAGATTTTTTGTAAATAAGCCTTTTATCAAATTATCAAATCTACCACACCTTTTTCAATTTCCATATTCTATCCGCTGATTCATCGACGTATAATTCCGACATGTAGAACGATATCGTCTTTGTAAATTCGTTGCAGGTTTCAACCACTCGTTCTGATGTGTACATAGAAGGCTGGACATATGAGGCACAGTTAGTCTCCGTGATCAATTGACGGCAGCATCGCCAGAACAACGCACGTAAGGGAACGTTATAAGTTTGAAGTAGTTGTTGACAGATCATCACAAGTTAGGCAGACAGTTGTCTATGTAGTTAGTGAAGCTTTGAGTTGGAAACTTTCAAATGAACATTTACACGAAAATGTTAACGTGTGTACAGCGTTTTTAACAATAGGAGTTCAGGTCCAAGAGCATGCACATAAGTACACAAGCCAAGTTATCGAAAGGCAAAGGAATGCACTAGCATTTGACCGCTAAGTGATTGAATTAGCCATTTAAGTCCCCCCCCTCACGTACACCTACCAGAATAACTGACCCAAATGAAAGAGGCTTGAAAGCGACAGACGTTGAACTTGCGTTGATGTAGGTCAAAGTATGTGTGCTCCATGTGATGGCAGGAATGTTGGAACACAAAACGAACTACACAATGACCGACTAGAAGAGGGTAGCATGACAAAAATATACACCACGAATCAGACAACTCGTGTTAACAGCGAGGGTCGAGGAAACCTGCGTTTTGTTGCACGATTTTGCACAAAGCCTGAAGAACTAGAATCCCCTACAAATATCGGAAATATCTAAAGTGGCGGTCAATATGAGTAAGTACCGGGTTACAACATTACCTAGGCGCTCACAAAATGCTTCTAAACGTTGGGTTTTTGAAGCACCAATGCACAGAAAATAGAACCAAAGGTATGCGAGGGATAATCTTGAATGCAAAGGAATTTTCCTTTTTTTGTATAGTCTGATACCAGCTGCAAACAGTCAGTTATACAAAATTATGCAAAGGCACTCGTTTCCAAATAAAAAGTGTACCAACAAGGCACTATAACATCACGGTGAAAACCCACAGGTACATAAGGGATTTAAATCCATTGGTGTTGCAGCATGCCATATCAAATTCAACGAGTGCGGAGATGAAACGAAACGCCAAGGTGACCAAGTAAGTTGGCGCTCACTCAATAAGGTTGCACGTTCCGCTTAATAGGCTAAAAAAACACTAAAATTACCGGGGTTCGACTACAAAAGCATAAAAACAGTCGTACTCACCAGAACTCTCATAAAGTCGCACGGGAGCCAGCAACTAACTCAGATACAACGAACTCATCACACGGAGTGAAATGTATTGATTGTACGCCTAAGGTTGACAATCTAACTCAATTCTCAATGCAAAAATCAGTGTACACCCCACGGTCATAAGCAATACGTTTAACAGTTCACATACTAAGGAGGACTCACCTTTTTTGGCCCTGACATTCGGAGTCGAACGAGAAGACATACGATCTAGGGATGAAAATAAACCAAAGTTCAAACATTTACGGATTTACAAGAACCATCAATTCTATAATGACTTTTAGAAATGAGCAAGACAGAACGATCTGAAATTAACTAACGAAAGACGTCTACGATTAGGTTTTGAGTGCGAAGTGCTGCTACGTCTGTTGGAAAGTGTATTCGATAAGGGCTACGAATGCTACAATTGATCATTTTTCCATCACCCCAGCCTTAGCGTGTGTCCTCGGCAAACGATGTGAAAGATCGGTAAAGATGCTATGTTTGAACCACACAAGAGTTAAAACAGAACCTCTTGCGCAATAAGACAGCTCGTTTTATCGGAACGTGACAGATAGTCGAGTTTTTACGAAATATCAGACAAAGGAAAAAACACGTTGCTGTGCTTTCAATTCTGCATACTCAGTCTTTTGGCATGAATAAATACAACGCTGTTTCATTCTACAATGAAAACAAGTGTGAGATAGACATAGTTGACAGCACGAGGCAGATGAACAGCAGCCGATGATGGTCGATGGCTGTTTTTAGAAAGATTCACTGTATGTGATAGTTCTGATAGTAGGCATTTGTTATAAAGAGGTATCACATATTAACATTAGTTAGATAAGTTTTATACTCAACCTGGCTACATAATCTTACGAATGTCACAAGAGAACAAACATATCCCCTCATCATACACCTTAACACATTTACAATGAGGAGGAAAAATAGTCTAATGTCCGGGTGTCAACACAAAAACCCAAAGTCATTTGTTGTAAAAAGCTGGATTTTGTCTGGATCCGAACAAGCGACGGAAATACCATATCCAGACGCGGTAAGTGTTCCATCAGCTAGAAGCCACGACGAAGGCTCAGAAATCTCACACGTTGACTCAGCTACCCAACCAACCTATTGGGTTCATACGGAATCCACCAAGTGATCCAAGAGATTGATTGCTCAAACCGTAATACAAGCTCAATGCCCATCAGTGACGTTGATGGATTCCAATGCGAACCGTTTGATAAATCGTGTTTGGGCGGTCAACACTCCGAATTCATAAGACATAGTGGGTTGGATATCAGATTGAGTCCACATAGTAGGGGTATCAGTTCCCGGCATCGCCTCGTAGATCAGCCGGTAGAGCACTTGCCACGTCTTGGAATGTTGTTTCTATCGCTGGTTCGAGTCCAGCGAAACCCAGATTTTCCACAATCGTTTTTTTTATTATCACATCGGTCACTCTATTTAACAGTGAGGCTAACTGTTATACTCGCAAACGAAACAAACCGCGTACCTCGCTACCACCCAAGGAAACAGATGTTTTGCAATTTAAACATGCGTTGTACTTATTTGCAGTGAATCTCATACATCTAATATTTTTGGTTACGATGAGCCTATGGTAACCCTGATGGAAACATCTGAGTCAAGGACATAAATTACGTCAGCTGAAGTATATATCGCTGTAAGGGAGTTTGTGGATTAGTTCTATCTTCAGTGAGCGAGGAAAGCTCAAAAACCTTTTAAACTCATTGTAACACATGGAAAAGCACAGATCTGATACGCTAAGCTATGTAATGTTAGTTTCTATATGTCATTGTTTATTCCACAACTCTAGGCATCACCTTATCAACGGTTTCACATGGTCATTTGTTTCCAGACAGATCAGCGACTTAGAAATTTGAAACAGTTGGTTCCCTTGAACAGTTTGAACAAAGCAGTTAGAACACGAAAACTGGTAGATGCAAGCATTTCGTATTGACTCGTCAGTACCAAATTTACAATATGGCTTAAGGCATACAACGTCATTTCTCTTTCTGTACGATTCACAGTCGAACAGTTGCCAAATATGTGGTTCGTTGTAAGACTAAGTTCAGCACATACACAATTAGATGTACGTAAAAAAAAAAAGAACTACTAGTGATATTTATCCGTCCATATATGTGCAACTTAACAACTTCTGTTTATACCTCAATTGTGCAAAAATGGGCCGAGGCTACGTTCTGAACAAAAACAGCGCACAACTTTCATATACTTTATCAAGTTAAACAGAGACAATAGAAACGACGATCCCTCCATATCATTAGCGTCAGATTTGCGCGTGTCACTAACTTTTTTCGGTTCAGTTATCCGTAGCCCTTTGTGATCATCCGCTGAAAGTGGTTGAACAATGTGTATTTCACGGCCAACTCGAATAGTGATCACAGTTAACACAACCCCACTTTTGCCCCATTGTTCATATCGTTCCTTTTCTAACAATCACACCAAGTCGAACAAAACTATCATGAAGTGTTAAACTATGCTTTGCTTGTACATTTTGGCATAACATGCGCAAATAAACAAAGGATGATTAATTTGTTTGAAGTAATGAAACAATAAGGGTAACGACGTTCGACATAATGAACACCAGAATCCAGTATGCATAATAAGCAGACACCCCGAGATGAAACAGTTTTCTGTCATAACGACCTTTTCGTTAAAATGGCGTTCGTTATAACGACGCCTTACCGTAGCAAAGATACCTAGATAATATCCAGCCCATATGTGTTCTGAGATTCTGTACATTAATATTATGTATCACCAAACCTAACTGTGGTTTGTTCAATAAGCTTCATATGCCGAACGGATTTGTGGCAAATAAACAGCGTATGTGTAGGGTAAAAGGAATATCGTCAGAAAGATAACCAGGATAGAAAATAAGCTGAATAGATATCATAATATTTTCAGAATATGCAATGCGATTTTTAAAAAAACTCGTCCTTCAGCATTTGGATTACGAAGAGAAACAAAGGATTCACAGAAGAGGTCACTGACGCGAACATTAATGCACCATGGAACAAGTACCCACGAACGTTAATCTCAACGAACCTGGACTAACTAAGCAAAAACACAGCAGTTAATCACATCACGTGAAAACTGAACCAGGAACAGGATGCAACAAAAATGGTGACGCAACGCTATTCAGTTATTAAAACAGCAACTTAGTAAACAAGGTTTGTTTCCTGTGTCTTGTCAAGAGATTGGCAATAACACAAAAAATATGAACATAATTACCAGAATGAGCTAACAATTCGGCTAGTATATAAAATGTGGGCTGTGTAACAGCTGACAATTAAGCAATGATTATTCAAAATCGTGGGTATGACTAATCGCAGGCCATAGGAGTTTGCATTTCAGCACGACGTTTTTCTGAGAGCAGAGACGAGGGTTGCGCAATCGGATACAAATTAACTTGATAACGGTCAACATTTTCTTCGACTTTTCGGTACTCGGTAGACAACTGTTTTATCACCAGATTGACTGAAGTCGGTCAGATAAACAGTAAGCTCACCTGTTTTGCCCACCGAGAATGATGCTCACGAGCGACGTATAATACTCAACACGAGTGAATAAACGAACACTCGGCTACCGATCATTAGGTAACGGCGTGGTCACGAGAAAAAAGCGCGAATGTTTCATCAAAGTACATAGACAAACGTCGATATCAGAATAAACACATCTATATCGTTGATTAGAAACAAGCTGTGAAGTTGTCCAACTATCAGTGACGAAGTAACTAACCCACCAAATCTTACGTTATCATCAGCTGTTTGCAATCTAATTTACCTCTGACGGAGCTAGAAGCCGAATATGTACACATGCACAGAATGATCACCCTTACCAAATCAGCCAACCGATCTGTAGGCTGTGATGGATCGGAAGCGTTTTATGGATGCCAACGCAACGACTACTGCGCCCGAACGTTTCGGTGGCCCTGGATACAACACTACAAACGGCGTCAGATTGACACCCTTATCGTAACACTGCGATCCGATCAATTCTGTTTCGAATTATTTTCGGTTTTTATCATTTGATGTGGCGTCAAAACCTACGACCCCTTACCAGATTCGCAAACATCAATCTCCAGCATAGATCGTATGACTTTACTGTGATAGGTGTACAGTGAACCACGCCTACTACGAGTGTAATGCGACCTCAGGAAACAAAAGCCGAGAATTTCTCAGGCAACTTGGGAATTATACGATACACTGGAATCTATAGAAAGACTTCCAAAAGAAACGGAGAAAGCAATCTGCATGTAATAAACGGGACATCATTTATTATCTAACAATTGATAGTGAGAAGCTCCATCAAAATGCCCGGAAAAGAAGGCAATGAAGTGCGCAACCAACGAGATGGTTCAGGGGCATGACACAATTCTGACAATATAGACAGGCTGGTTAACAGTTAAACTGAAAATGAAAACAGTGCTGCGTTATTTACAAGTTTTATACACAAATATAACCTATGGATTCATCATCTTTAACAAGCGAGCATTGACCGGGGTTATGGTGTGTGTGTGTGTGTGTGTGTGTAGAAAATATGCACAATCGGAAGACAGATATATGTATACAGTTTCACACCCGAATAACGTTCGCCTACGTTTTTTTGTCTGTCATTGATGACAACTCGGACTAGCAGGCAGCCAGGTTTATTTGGCCAAGCAATTCCTCAGAACAAAGATAGACAGTAGGGTCGAGCGGTAGCATGGTAGGGGAACAAACGTGCACGTCTTCTGCCTGAATTATGTATTAGTATAATAAAACTAGATATAGTGACAGCTCGGAACGGAAAGAGGAACGCTTGTACATCGCAAACAAGCTAAACGGTGAAGACGAAGTGGAAGGAGAGAGCAGGCAGTCATAGGCGAAAATGACAAGAACGGAAGTGCTCAAAGTCCCAGCAACAGAACGATGGAGATCAACCTGCTGAGCAAAAAGGAAGGCAAGTACCCTTGACAAATTTCGCTGTAAGTTGAGTAAGCTCTATCAAATAAAACGCACTATAAAGCAAGATGTATAAAACGAAACGTTTCTAGCTAGAAATTTCGGCGACTGTAAAGCGATAGACAAGAAAGCATCTTACTTTGACGCGGCTATACACCTTACTTATTTATTCGAACAATTTACCACTTTAGGGTATAAAAAATCCAGACACGGACAGTTTTGTGTGTTTTTCCTCACTCATAACGTTAGATGAAAGTGAGAGATAGCAGAACGATACCAACTATTCGCTAGATAAGAAAATAAATTCTCCTTCGCCCAATGCCCTTCATGTTTCTGTGGTTAGCCTACCCTTTTCCAACCCCTCAGGTCTGAATATGTTCCAGCTCACAAAAATAAGCACGATGGTACCTGGTGTTCAAAGTGAATTCGTGCCACTACCATCAGACGATCGAAAATAAACGTGAAAGTGTAGATTTAGCAGCACTACTGAGAAAGACATTCTAAATAATGTTACGGCGAATTTCGAGCCTAATATGTGAATGGAACTCGTGTAAAATGGCCGGAACATTTCGTAGTTATTCTATTGTGTTCGACACGCGTGAGTTAACCGGAACGTCATCGTGCACGTGAGACAGAATTCACCATCAAAAACCACCTTGCAGGGAGGAAAAACGTTATACATAGTTGAACTAACATTTTGGGTACTTATCAAGTTTGTCACTAGCATCAATGAAGATCATAGCTCTGAATACTTAAATCAGGGTTTGGACGGTTCGACGGTGTCTCAGCTTTTTAAAGCAAACAGTAAAGCAACATAAAATCGGGAAATTTATGGTTTTATCGCTGTCGATTCGTTTTTTTTTCAATGCAACTTGCTGCAGAGCTTAACAACAATAAGAGACTGCGTATCTTTCAAAATTTTAACAATCAAAAATACAAGGTTAAAAAAGAAAAGAGTCAGCCGAAATCCGATAACTTGCTTCCCAGAGAACATGGCAAGGTGACGTGATCTGAAATTCAGACAAACAACGGTCGACCGTTTACGGACGGTTTACACCCACTACTTGTCTCAGTTACCAGGGATTAACAGAGACTTATAGGTATACAAACCGGCGTCAGGTCGGCCGATATGTGACACATCAGTGAACACATAGCTTAAGAGCGTGACCTCGTGTTTAATGCTTACAAACTGTGGACTGCAGAACTAGTCCAAAATATAGAAAATGGATGCATATGAAAAAAAAACTTGTGCTCCACTCCCAATGACAATAATGAATCAGACGAATGGAACATCAGCGAAATGTGTATAAACATGAACACAGTCGGTTCACAACTGTGAAGGATGACTCCGACGAAAGATTCAACGCAAAGATCTCAGATATGTAACTTTTCGTACTATGTTCAAATATGTGTACTCTCGAGAACAGCTGTACACGATCGAGGCAGGACAGACAAAAACACCTCAGACACACAGTGACACGACTCCCAAACAAACGAACTCCCGACCTGATATTGCATCGAATTCAACCGTGAAGGGATACACTGGAAAGCAGCCAACAATTATAAGAACGTAAAAACCGAACAAATCAGACTCGTCAGTGGGAAACCATGGTTCAACTACATACCCCGTTTCAACGTAAACTCAAGCCAGTAAACAGAGCGCAAAAGAGCGTAACGGTAGGAAAAACTACGTGTCTTTCCGATTCAGGATTAGACTGCATGACGGGCATCGGCAGGTTGATAAGCGATGCGGACCGATCGATAAGCGAGATAAAAAAAAATACAGACGGAGCCGGGCAAAGGGTGACATTAGCTCGTTAGGGTTCGAGTATAGAGATAGCATATTTTGTCCACACACACGCACACAACTAAGGACAGTGAACACGTCTGATGGTCTGCGCAAGATTCGTGGTACAGACTGAGTAAATAGTGGGGGATCATGGACACTTGGCAGAAGGCCAACGTTATCACACATGTATATATGTATCATGAATCAAGAAGTACATACCTGAGCTGTGGCCAAAACTCGGCATCTCGCGACTTTTGGCTGACAGCCCTTGACTTAGTGAATCGGATGAAAAGAAAAGGCCAGGTTGATGATGTGGTGCAAATCGACAAGATGTGCCACAATTGCGTTGGTAATTGTCTTGGTGACTCCGCTACTGATCCAGGCTGGATGATGCTCACGGATACGTTTGTGTATACTCATTTACTTGTTCCTGTGGAACTAGTTACGTGGGTCGCACGACCAGGCGCTTATCTGAACGTATTCGTGAGCATCATCCAGCCTGGATCAGTATCGGAGTCACCAAGACAGGTACATACCTCGAAACCCCCAAGATGAGTTAAGTAGGCTGATGAGGCCCGATGTAGCTCCATGATAATAAGACTGACAAACAATTGTGTGGATGCATGTTCGACTTTCAGTTACTTATGTTACTCACATCAGGGTTGAAGTGGACTGGCCGTGTTTATACCACATCTAACCTGCTGTAAACACATTGTGGTAAGAAAAAACGGCTGCAAATTAAACTATGGATATGAAAAAAGTGTGCACAAGCCAACCAAAGAAATCACTGAACTGAGTATGCGAACTATCAAAGCGGTTGTGTGTTTTACCGGAGCCATCCCATGAGGATTCTCCGTTTTAAAGTAATGCGACATAAACCATGTGTTCAGCTGGCAAAATGGAATAATTCTGATGCAGTAATCACACTTTCCCACAGCGCATAATAGTTAAAGGACGTTACTCAGCATCTCAATTAAAGTATACTTTAGATCAGCCGAATCTTCATACAGATTAGTAAATATTCCAATCATTTAAGTGACTTTAAAACATGTCTCCACAAAACAAAAACAAACGGTGATGATCACTATTAAGCAAAAAAACCGCTCAGAAAGGTGAATGAAATCAGAGATATTTTGTTTGAAAAGCCCCGATTGTTGAGTCATTGAGCAGAGCTAACAGAACGGTAACTGGGTTCCACTAGAGATGAACGAGCAGACTGAGCATTATTGACAATCAACTGAGAGTGAACGTTTGAGGGCGAACTTTTTCATTTCTGAGCCATATCCCTAGATATCACAGCTCCGGCAGAGAGTAGTAAATAAGCACAAGTGTGAAGAGAGAAAAGAGACGAGACAACGGAGCTTCATGAAAAAGAAAAGCCAACAAGTTGGTGGATACAGGCTCACCATTGACTGAAACACACTGTCATAACAGAGTTTCCAATTGGCAGTGTGGATGACCACGAACTCCCCTACCACGTAGAGGATACCTAACAACCTTGCTCAGCGAGACGGTCGAGGCTTTCATAATCCGCGACCACATCATTGCAGACCGCCTTGTAATTTCTCCCAAACACCAGCAGCCACATTGAACAATGTGAGGGGTGACAGACGCTGTCGGCATACGAAGTAAGTGACCCAACCAGTGAAGACCGTGGAGTTCCACTACCTAGGGACTCGGTCGCGAAGTTACAAATTTTATAAATACACGTCCATGGACTGTCGCGTTGCCCATACAGTCGGTCCATTCGATGCTGGCAAAGTGGCAGGGAAAACGGTGAACGAATTCGGAGAATCTACGTGCATCTTCCGCACGAATGGGCCTGGTCTATGTTCTACGGAGCAATAGTAAACGCACACATGCAGTGCATGCCATGTCTCTAATCGATAGATAGACATCTTTGCGACGTCACAAGTGATAGAGGTTGGTGAATATACTGTATGCCTTCGTTATCCTCGTAGACACCTCGTCGGCAATATTACAGGCTGATTAGATGATACTACCCAGGCAGATGACATGATCGACAGTCTCGGGCGGCTTGCTTGCAATAAAAAAGACGGGATCACTGTCAACCTAATCGTATAACAACACTACAAGGTACATGTCATACAGACCAGCCATATCATTTAACCCATTCAGTTTGGTTTCCGTGATTTGGTAATCTACAGAAGAATTAAGTGCAATAATGTCGTCCGCTCACTCAGCGTACTACTTGGTAGAAACTCCATTCCGAGATCCCTGGAACCTTCAAGCATTCCTTCAAGATAATTCAGTCAGGTGAAGCGTGAAGTCAATGGTGTAGTAAACCGGAGTTCAAACTCTTACCGGGATTAGTACATGAACAAATGATGGGTACAAACAGAAGTGTGACTCAAGTCCAGTGCTTTTCATCAAAATAAACCTACACCATCTCTGCGACTAACATTTCACACAGTGATAAAAACATTTTTTTTAATGAGGTGTCGAATTTGTCCTGCGACAAAAAGTGAAGGTGATCAATTTTCAGCCAAAGGTCCTTGATATTATGCAATATAATGTATCCCGTGTGAGTTACCCCACTCAAGACGGAAACTGGCACCTTTATGCACCCACTTAGTAAGCAGCGTCATATCCATCAAGTCATCTTGGGTTCACGTAGAAATCCGGAACTCATTTGAGTATTCCGTCCAGTAAACTTCAAACTTCAGAACAGCCAACGGGTTGAATATTATGACGTCACGTCATGTCTTCACCAATAAGCCTAAGTATAAATGTGGCGTAAATTAGAAAATTAAAGACTGCCAATACCACACTTTTCCCCGAAGTCAGGTTTTAAAGAACTGTCACATTGCTAGATAACCTTCGGAACACTCAACACTGTCATCCGTGATCGTGGTAACATGTCTACAAACAACAAAGTCGATCGAAAACTGAGATGGCTTATTAAGATTTAAAACTACTTAAGAAGAATAATGCTTTCTGTAACTGTTTGACAAAAAGCAACGGATTGGGTACAACCATCATTTTGATAAGGGAGACTGTTCCACGCAAATATGAATGCGGGAGAAAAGGACTTTTGAAGCAAGTTAACGGTTATAAAGCCACCAACACAGTCCGTCTCAAAGACAAGCAATGAGCAACGATACACAATTTTGACTGTCACCTTATGACAAAACATTATTTAAATAGAAGAGAATGATATGCAAGTGAAAACAAGCAACGGAAAAGGCCAGAGAAACATAAATATGCCCTGTAGAATAGAGGTAGTCTGGTGTGCTTTTGACAAGGTTAACTTCACGGGCAAAATGATGGCCACCATAAACGTCAACAAAAAACAGTTGACCGACACAAGTCATGTGTTACAAAGTGTGAACAAGTTGTTACATGGTTCGCAATCAAGCGCACCGTCAAAAGTGGCAGTCCTCGAAACAAATACTGAAGACTTTTTACCAGAATCATTAAAGGATACGATGGAGAGCATTGTGACTCACTAAAACATTGCATCACGTCACACATGTCAACGCACGTTTTTCTCACAGGAAGCGCGAGATAAACATAGCGGTTTTATAAATACCAAATAAGAACCCAGATCCAAGTATACTGGAAACCGTGTTCGCAATACTGAAGTGCACAGTATCCGACTCAATGAAAGACTTGATTATTTCATAGATAGCGCCTTCATACTGGTGATTAGTTGATGGGTTCCGTAGCATAATGGTTGATGTAAGTTGTTACAGGGAAAAGAAGCGCATCGAAATGCAGACATAATTCATTAGAAACCCTGAGTTTTACGCAATACACAAGTTGTTTCTTGAAGGATCGCGGTTTATTTATATTCAAGTCACTTAGGAACACAAACTACTGGTAATATCGGGATATCTGCAACGGGTCCGCAATGGTTATTTTTATAACGGGATGATTCTTCATTCAACTTATAATATTCCAGAACGAACTCATTTGGGCACGAGTTGGACGCCGGACGTAACTAGTACAGGCGTCAGAACGCACGGAAAGGTTGCGAATATTGCCACACGGACGTGTCATACACGGAACACCAAGGCTGGGATATCGAACGAAGTACTGTTGTGACCAAGGTGGCATAGCTGGGTAGGAAAAAAGGCTAGCACACGTCGATCCAAATGTACGCTCGTCCAACAACAGGTAGACGAGTAGGGAAAATTTTTGCACAGCTAAAGGAACATAAGTAACCAAAAGTAAGGAAACTAGTGGGAACCGATATATGGATCAAATGAACCAGATTGTGTGACGTCTGTTTGCTGGCAGCTAGATTTGCTAGACCGTGTTCAGACTGACAGAAAAACTTGTACACCAAGAATCGACTGTACTACACTCAAAGGCCAACATATCAATCGCCATGAAACAGCAACATCTGTAGCAAAACGGTCCAGCTATCGGAAGGCTGGTTAATCCAACCGCCTTACCACGCCCGAACAACCATCTGCAATAAAAACCAGGTGGCCAGAATAGAAACCGGCTATACATCACCTGGAAATTCGGCGACCTTAACGGTTGGACTGGGCAAATCCAAATCAATAAAACGACACCGTAGGGTGTTAGCAAAACACAGCAAGAAAAGGATGGGTAGGATCAAATACCAGAAGATGTATTTAGAGGCGCATGTTTGTCCAAAAGGTAATCACCGGAATGCTCCACTGTAATTGGAACACTGACCAAAACTACTACTATATATCCATATGTTGACCGCATAAACGTTTTTTCTATCAACATGGCGAAAAAATCTGATTGCACCGTACTGTACGCTAAAGACCTGGTAAACAGATGGTACGTCCACACATAGTAATCAACTGAGACTGACTGAATAGTCTGAACACAGCGTCACGAGAAGCGCACAGCAACATGGGTCGTACTTAAACACATAGGAAAACGTGTGTCAAACAAGCATGCAAAGAGGGTGATAGTAAAAAGGAAAGCTAACATAGTTTTATGTACGTGAAGGGTCAGATACTCAAAAATACGGTAGTCATTACGGAGATGTTATAAAGCTAGTCATTTCCTATACAATACGGGCGTTCGGGTGCATGTGTGTAGGAACCTCTGAATAGGGAATACATGTACAAATGCCCCCAACCGACCGGCAACAATGTTTCCTCATGCCCTTTTAAACGAATTGTCAAATATCAGCGTCGAAAAAGTCACACCAATTGGAGATAGAATAGTACTCAGGAAAGTCTGACGGGGCGGGAATTATTTGTTTGTATGCAAACACGCAAGAAAGTGCTGGTGATACATACTTCTGACCTGGAGCTTCCAGTCAAGTTGTACTTATCAACACACCAACCTAGTTCTTATAAGCCAAAAATAAACAGTTTGGGTCATGAGCTGTCAATTGGCTGTTGGTCCATCAATCACGACAGCTAAACGGAATTTCTCTATAAGCACTATCGAATCGTAGTGTGATCGACCTTAAGGTACTTCTGTCTCCCGTAGGGACCCATGCAAGATCAACTAGGCAAATCAGTGTGAGGTACTGTCCTTCAGAGAGGACCTACCATTAACGTCTGATGCGAGGAAACCGGATAGAAAAGTGAGAGTTGGCGAAGGAAAAAACAGTGCGGTTAGTAAACAAGGAGGAAACAATTGTGATATGGGAATTTAAACCGTGGAGTACCAGGGATTAATCACAAGTTCATGCTATAAGCTTCCAGGGGTACTAATGTGATTTGTTGAGCTGTATACACGAAATAATATCACCCAGCTTGTGAGTGTAAATGCAGCTGATTCTGAAAGCGACTATCATAGGCTAAAATCATCATTCAAAGCTCAGATTTGTACCACCGAGGTCGGAACAAACATTGATAGAACAAGGTGTACTGATAATAATATGTAAGCAATGCGGAAAAGTCTGAGCTAATGACTGGGAGAGATCGAAATTCACAACTATGAAAAGCCGGATCTCGTACGTTGTGTGCACAAACCAGGTCATACTCACATTGTGTTTCGAGAAAGAATGCAGAAAATTTGGAACAATGATAATCCTTCACCTAGCATTTGCTGTCTAATAGCGCGACTTATGCTCCAGCTAATAAACGGCTTTTCAACCAGCGCGCGTGGGATATAGATATCTTCACTGTGGAACAAGATGCAACCAAACATGCAAATCTACCGTAGCTCTATCGTAGTACCCAGTGCGTTAAACGAGGTGGCGTAATCGCGTTCGCTAGTTCCATTAGGTTTGTTCAATTTACTATCAATTAGTATTAAGCTAACAGTAGAACAATAAACTGGAGAGAGTGAGTGTATTCTGGACTGAGCAAACGTTGGATGAAAAGCGACGTCATATGCATACGCAAAGATCCTCAACAACTCATGAAAGGATTCTGATCAACGGGTAGGTCAATCGCAACAATCACGCGTAAACGACCGTTAGACGTACTCACCTCCGTTTTATTCCTGTCCGAATCGGTGCCTATAAAGATATATAAACACAGAAACAGGCTAGTAGGTGAGTGACCAAAACGGGAAAACACGTCAAGAAGTTTACTCAATCAATGCAGAAGGGAGGTGATCAATGGCTACTTGCCCTACCCAACAGCAGCTGAGAGGACTGTTACATAAGAGGAGCTTTTGACTCTAATGTTCTCTCAGAAGCCGTCGAATATTAACAGAGCTGTTAAAATACAATCAAATAATTTTACTGTATACAGGTATACATATTCTTCAAACTAACAACAATACAGTATGCCAAGGCGCCACAATGAATGGAATAGAAACGAATAAGAATGAACATAAAAGTAAATTAAAACAAGACAACACAGCACAAACGCTGTCTTTGACGGCATCACCAGTCACAAGTGAACATCGTCTTTAGAGCTCTAGCTAGGAAGCCAGTAGGACCATACAGAAACCAGTCTTGATGTTGGAACCTTCGCCTTTCAGACTCACTCCAAATAATGACAGATAGACTTCCGCTTCAAAACTAGCATGCGGAAAGCGTACAGTGTAGCAAGAACTGGGTTAGCATTCGCAACACGTGTCCAAACCACCGACGCCTGTGTACTGAAATCGATATGCAAGACTCATCCATCTAAAAAAGCACGTCCATAAGCCGTATTGCTGCTTATGCGATTCTCCTACCACACACGTGCAATGCTACGAAACGACTAATGGTCGAAGAACAAACCGTCGTTAAGCATCGTACTCACAAATAGGCCAATTTTCACAGCTATACGGAGGGAAAGTGCATATTATAGTGTTGTGCGCTTTCAATGAATAACTGAGATCACGCCGACACCACTTGCAGCGAAGACTCAGGAAGTAGGATACTGATTTCATCAGAAAGTCTCTCAAAGGTGACACGACCGCTCAAGTACGTATACTCCTCGATCGGCCATAACTCCGATCTAATCGAAAGTGATGGACACGAACAGTAACAATCGAGCTGACCATCAAATGAGCTCAGTAAGAGAGCCATTAGATCAAGAACAACTGAAACTGATAATAAAGACAGCAGAACAGACCAAATAAAATAACTACTGAAAAGAATAACAAAGCCAAAATAGTCAGTACAATACGGTACAAGAAAACTGACAAGCTTCCCTCAGATACACAAATTCTATTGATTGAAGTTGCCAGTTTCAAAAGAGCCGTCTTCATTCGAATATTGCTCTATAAAACACCCACCTGACGCAGTACCAGGTGTCAATCGGAACTAACTGATATGAAAATAAGCGGACTAAACCGGTTCTTCAAGAGGTGGAGTGACGCCACTGTCGAGATGGAAGTTGTGGAGACAATGTCGGAGAGGCGTTGCCATCATGCAGTTACATAACAACCAGCCCGCTGTCTACAAGTAAGCAGTGTTTCTATTGGACGCTAAAAGACGATTCTGTAATAAACGATAATAATAATGTCACTGAGCTCGATTAGCTGCCATCTGACCCAGCATCTCCAACTATCGAAAGCGGTTACATTTAAATTCTGTTACACACTTCGCGATGTAAGTGATCACCGCCACGAAAAGTAATCATGCGTCATAAGAAACTGTGAACGATCTCAACCAGATCATACATGTAGGCCTGGACTCGCAGATCGGAAAGTTTTCAGATGGACGTCCCCGGGAAATGTACACTAAGCAGCAGTAAATAAGTACAAGAAGGATTAGGTGGGTGTTATTTGCACAGTCTAATGACATCCGTGCATGTTTTGAGCAGCTGAGCAATGCACATGCAGCAATGCATAATGAGTAATCACGGTCCACTGCACATGAGTTAAAAAATACTTATCAGTGTTCCAGGAATAAAGTACGACTATCATCGATAGTTGGGGTTCCAGAGTTGATAGAAATTCGTGTCAGAGAGACTTTAAAATACTTAATTCGTCCTCAGGGGCTTATTGTGCATTGACAGGCATTGATAGGCATATTGGGTACATCTACTGTTCACAATAATTGTCAACAGAGGCTAGGACAAATAGGCGACTAGGCTAAGCCAGAAAAAAAGGAGCAATAAGAGGGCACTCGGTACGTTCGATGTGACAAGGACAACTAGGGGAGGATATACACCTATTTCTGCACAACTGGTAAGTGAATTGTGCAAACGCCTGCAGTTCACGCACATTTCGCAACATTTTTAGGGCTTTATGAGTAGTATCGAAAACAACTGTTTGCACAGTTGATTTCTTACATATATATATATATATATATATATATATATATATATATATATATATGAAGTAAAGCCTAGTACTGAATTAGGCGTAGTGCCACACGACGTGGAAAGAACAGGTATAGTGACAGGTTGGTGCATTCAGGTATTCATAAAGTCAGTACTTCAGAATAGTAAACAAAACGGATATGAAAAGACATGTTGTGCGTTGTGCTGATGCTCATCATTAAGTAATTCCTTAGGTAAACCAAGGGTTAAAACCAAGAGTTATCGGTTTCGCAACGTTTCCATCCTCTCGGAGAGCCTCTATCAAGCGATGTAAATCAGAAACTTTACATTGTACAAGTCTCAAATGGAGCAGTCATCAACTGGCACGTGTTTGTGTTAAACATGCGGTGTTTAGACAGGCTACCAATAGGATTTAGGGACTCCCAGTTCACCTGAGATCATGCAACGATCCC
>LOND01000536.1:11824-27808 GCA_014220965.1 Paragonimus kellicotti | reverse complement strand
CTCATTCAACACTGAGTACCAAGCAGAGAGATGCACTTAAAACGTGGCGGTCTGATCAGTCAACAATTATCACAGAAGCAGACAAAGGAGATTAAGTAGTCATCCTGAACAAAGCAGATCATGAGCGTAAAGCAGATGACCATATTTCAGATGGTCCGTACATCACGATTCCGGTGGAGAAACAGCGTTCCACTATGAACAACTCAAAAGCTTCAATGGCAAATTTGCTCTGAAAAATCAAAGTCAACCTGGGTAAGTCGCTCTGGTTCACCCTACATCTAAAAACAGCATTAGCTTCGGGGTTTTACGGTTTTAAGTTTTACAGTTTACCAAAAATACATAAACCTGAGATACCACTGCGGCCAACTGTTGACTACACAGGAACCACAACATATGCCCTGGTCAAAGTTTTGGCTGTTAGTGCTCGACTCTTCAGTGTAGCAAAGTTAATATTTAGTTGTAAAAACCAACTCTAATACATTGAAATAACAGGAGGGATTGGAGCGGATAGCTTCCGGAAATGAGACAGGTTAAACATGTGCTTACACTCTTTCAGACAACTAGAGTTCAAGCAGCTTGCAGCGTGGCTTTCGGAATTTCACAGAAACCTATGGATGCCTCAAACTCGTCACTAACTTCATGCAAGTCATAATGCGTAGTGGAGCCAGGAAACTGATTTCAACGATCGATACCTGAGTTGGAAATAAAGCGCCGCTAACTGCACTTAAGTTAGAATATTTCAAAAATTTCGGGAGACGACTCAGTATATGCACTTTTACCGAACCAGAATAGTAATACACTTTTGAAAGAATCCAATCAAATAAATCGATGAATAGATTAATTTGCCAAAATCAAATGAGTATCTTCAGACACCTGACAATAAGTAAGTATCCGAGTTAGACAGAATCTAAACAACCGTACGAAAGCTTGCCAGTTACACAGAACAAAACATTACACACAATTTGCGCTTTCGATTTATTGTGTATGCGGCAATCGTTTCACCGCCCACCAAAGTTTTTACACTTCATAGTTAATCAATAGGAGAAACATCCTCATTCTTCGAACCATACTTGAACGTGGTCAAATCCAGTTCAAGTGAGCGGGATGCAAATCACAGCCAACAAATGTCTTACCAACCGAAATGCAAATGATATGTGGACAGGATGGGAAAATAAGACACTTTCTCGGCGTTCAAGTGTCACCAACGAACGATCAATCACCATCGAGTGCTAAAGGCTCGCAAATGGAAAACGACTTAATTTCAGCTAGCATCAATGAATACAACTGGGAAGATTCCAATCACAAAAACGAACAAGTATCTCAATTTTGCAACCACAACATACTAACAACCTGGGTTTATTTCTTTTGCTCTGTCGTTAACAAGTGAACGACGCAACAAACAGTGGTTTGCGCCGTTAGATTTCGCTTGTCCGATATTGAGCACACAGTGTTGAATGAGAGCTAGCAGTTTTATGCAGTTGTGGAAACGAATACCTTGTGAGAAAAGTATGAAAATCCGATCAGACAACAACAGGAGATTCCGTTAGCATAAGGGTTACCGGGTGGAATCAGAGCCGAAAAGTTTTGTCTGAGCACAAAAGGGGACTCTGTGTAGAGTGACCAGCTCTGGCAGCAAGATGTAATAAGTAGTCGGGAAACAGTTGGTCACTTCAATCTAAATGATCAGATATGAAAGCACGAGATTGTTCAGAGGTAACGATGCAGATTAGCAATAACACGACTGTCAGCTCGAGACACAGTTAACTTCACAACCCCTGTATGGGTTCAAGCAGCTCGACAATGAGTCCAGCCAATTTGAGATCTACGAGTAACCTTTCCGTCATGTCCAGCACACAGATGAAACTGCGGTCTGAACAATGGGCTAAGACAGCAAGCCCATCAAAAGAGTCTCGTTTGATCTGGAGGACGTAACTCGTTCCAACTACCGGCAACGACCATACCCGTATTTCTCAAGGAGAGAAGGCGGTATTCACGTTTGGAGAAAATACCGTATAAGCAATGGGGTCGTTCGATGCCATAGTTCAACAAATGTCCTCAATTATTTAATCAATAAGAATTTGAAATAGGCCGAAGGAGTAGACATATAGAACAAGACACAGTCAGGGAACACGAAATCGTTTGACTTGAGGTACACTTGACGTCCGCACTAGTTGCATGATGAAGAATTTCACTTCATCTTTTAAATGCTTTTAGACCACCACTGTCAGTGCACTATCGATAACAGCTCCAACAGCTCAACTTTGAATACGTCGGCTGTCCAAATACTAAAGCCATGAGTTTGAGCCCACACAACCTAGAAAATACCTGGTGTTTACTTTTGGGCAACCTAACAGCATCCAGTCCACACGTAACCTCATATTTCGCATAGAATCAAGCGCCTTGTAAATATCAGAAAAGTAGATCGAAGAAGCAACCACCCAACTGCTGAACAGCGCCCTAGATAAGGGTTTTGAAAGAAGCAATAAATCGTACAAAAGATGCATACTCCGAATGATTTGCTGCATTTTTCAAAACCACACCATCAACAGCCAGAAACGGACATCCAGTGGACATTCTAAGCGTGAATGAGCCAGGTTTCGTAGCCATAAAATAAAACTGTTCGTAAGGTGGCACTTTCACTGAGAGGCTGACATTACAGATATTACGTCGGTAAATTCCATCCAACCACTAGCGACATCAAGCATTTCACCAGCATTGATGCAGCCCCCGAGGTACGCTGACGTCCCGAGTACATGCAACGATTTGCAGTCAGCGGTGATAGCAGGTGCACAGTTTTGTTAGTCTTACAACACCTTGCAGTTAGAAGGTGTAGAAACCAAAAAGCTGACGAACGGAAGCCGGTATGTCTGGAACGTTTTGGGCACCCGCAAGCCACTCTACATGTTAGCTCAATGCCATCTGCATAACCTGACTTTCGAAGTCCAGAGCCTATCAGAATTTACAGGCCTCCACGTCCTCTGTTCAGTATAGCGTACCTTGGGAACGCACCTGCTACACGTTTAGATAGAACAGAGGAGGCTGGACAACCTTGTTGCATCCAGGTGAAAAGCCGGAAGTCAACGGTTATCCGTCGTAAGCTGTGATTTGTTCAGAGGTCTGACGATGGATTTCTTCCGAGGTAGCAACATGCAAGGACCCGTGACGCCATAAAAAGAGAACAGTACCCGGCTTTCTACATGAATGACGATGCTAAGGTACCTAGCAAAGTGTGTAATTGTGAGCACGATGGTCACAAACGCGACGAAACCGTGTTTGATGCTCTCGGATAGGTTGCTCGACCCTCAAGTTTAGCTTACGAATTACAATGGGCCGTGATAAAACTTCCACGCCGAGTGAATACGGTTACCGTCTCAACGGTTTGCACACGAATCACGTGAGCCCTTCCAAACACCAGGATGATTTTGACAAAACCCCAGTAATTCGGAAGGAATCTAATGGTCCAGATCCTCCAGAGTAAATCCAACAGTCCAGTGGCCAGGGCTGTAACTCCGTCTAAGTGAAGAGCAAGAGTAGGTTCGCCAGTGTCCCCACTTTGTGAAGGTTCAACAACTGGATCTCAAATTAGACTTTTGCCTACATGGGTTAAGATACGTCAACCAACCAAGGAGCACAGGAGGCGACCGAAGACTTAGCCAATGGTGCAAGCAGCCAGTTGAATTGTTGCTAGGGCTGTTCGGCCAGCGTCCTACGCGTCGTCGCAGATGATGAATAGGATCGTCACCGGCCTTTTAGAACGTGCCGTTCGCACCTGGCTTTCGGCGACCTGCTGTTCGGATGAGACGAAAAAACCTCCGACAGGTTCCGGTGGTCAAGATCTGTTGATAGCACACAGTGTCTACCAAGCCCTGCGATATTTTTTAGATGCCTCATAGGTTCTCATAAAATGGTCCTAGAGGTTAACCTACAGATAAACATTCTAGTCTGCGTGAAAAGTCCGAATGATCGCATAGAAGCCTAGCTATTGGCAGCCGAGTGGTCCATAAGAAGGCTCCTAAGAACAACAACGCCAGAACCTTAAAGGCACACCTGAATAAAGCAACCACGTTGACCAGATATTACAGGGTATCTGCTGGACCAGACAGCTCAGTATTAACAACGCTGACTAACAACTAAAACATTGTAGATCCGGATTATGTTGACCGCCACTGTTAAGGCTGTTCACGTGTGGGAACTTGACAGCCTCCACAGGTCACACAGTATCGTGTAGGGCTGCAGGTGCCTTGAAGCGCAGAAGACAAAAACTTACCCAACTGGACATAACCGTATATCATATCGATAGAACAGCAGTGATCACGAAGACCAGATTATCAATTCCCAACACGGGATTTGTTAAGCTCACTACGGAAGAATCAACTGTTGACGGAAGCGAGTTCAGAAAGAACGAATATCGTAAACAGGAATAACGGTGTCCACACTCATGACCAGATTCAAGAAGCGATTGCTGTCACAAGATAGCGTCTAAGACATGTAAATGCCAAAAGAAAAAAAAACACTTTCGGAGCCAACTGAATAGAAGGAAAGAGAAATGCCACTTTGTGAATGACATTATCAGACGATTCCACAGGGAATGTGCGGAAGGCAACATAAAAGTGAAGCTAGACTTGAAGTATTGCTGTCTACGATGATGATTATGATGAGACTTGAAGTAGGTCGATAGAACGTACATGGTATGAAAAAACTAGTGTACAAAATGGAAACAATGACTTCCAAACTCTGAAAACTATTCAGATCGTATCGACAAGGTTAGTTACAGATAACAAACACACAGCAACTGTCCTACAATGTATGAACCCACGTTAGATGCAAAGGTTACAGTTCCTCCAATGAGCATTTTGTAGCAACCAATGGAAAAATGTCAGGATGTGCAGTCATGCAACTTGTTGATCATCTTATAGATTGGATTCTGGCGCCCGTTTTTACAATCAGCGCAACAATGTGAAAAACAGTGAAGTGTCGAGAGAAATGACTACGAAATTAACATTACTAATTATCCTTCACTGACAATACGAAACCAAGATGCTTACTACCTAGTGAGTACCATGATCACAGGGACTAAAGCATGAAAAAATGATACCAACGCCTTGTCGTCATATCACCATGCCATAATAAATACTGACAAAACAAAAAAATAATTCGTTACAAGTAAAAAAGCGGAGGGAAAGGCAAAGAATCTGCGCTCAAACAGTCACGACAAACACACCCACACATCCCAAACATGCGATCTCAAAGAAACAGCTGATTGTTAAAAATGCCGACCATAATTTTACACCACAAAGTGACTTCTGTGATATAACATGTTACGTCACATGTGGAGGTTCGGAACCATCGAGCTGTTCAAGCATGTACATCAGCAACTGCTTCCGCAGTAGCAACCATAAGATAAGAGCAATCGCGAGATGAGGGCTACGTGAGGACAGTGAAAGCCCCACGTCAGAACGAGGTAAGACAAGAGGACTCGCGAATAACATGACTGGGGCAATCATCAACTTTTCAGGCTACACACTATACCGGTGTCTACATTCACGTATCCCAAACAAACACGGTGAGCATCATCCGAAATGAGTAAACCAAATCCACTGCTACCTGTGCGATCTCCGTTATCAACACCACGATCGTTTACATGTGGCCTGTTTGTTCGTTACTAGCCAAACAGCACAGACAAGTCAGTACTAAAATAGACGAAGTAAAATATGAACAAGGAATCTGCGAATAATAATAATAACGGGATATAAGGGAGTTATCCAACTGGCCGAACTGATGGCCTTAGGGGCCAGTATCGCAAATAAAAAACCTAAAACAATGGTTTTGAAATCATGCGTTGACGTGCCACCAATTACTTCGACCAATCACTTCCTAATCGCCTACTTTAAAGTTATAAGTTTGAAGCACAAAATTAACAGCCAAATCAAACACTAGTACCGGTAGACCTCCAGCTGGGTAACATCAAACGGAATGATTGTAACCAGAGGCATTTTAGTTACAACAGTTCTTTAACCTGAACTCACCAGCAAAACCATTCTCGTGTACTTGTACAGTAAGCTGACCATCAACAAATGGATAAGATCCACCTAAACCATTGCTGATAGTACCATCGGCTGAATGAGATGGGGGTAACTGCGGATGAGAAGAGCTATTCACAAATCGTGTTGGAGAACCATTCTGAGACCACGATGGTGTGCTGCTAGAGACGGGAGCACGACCTTCATGGTTTAAGCATTTGGGAGATTTGGTGGGCGAAAGTCTGTGTATTGTTTCACCTTCACCATGTGGCGTACCTGAACCGTTGGTAATTTGGGCAGCGCAAGGAACACAGTAATATGCACCATCCACAATTGTTGTGCGTTCTCCAGATGAGAAAAGACGACTGGATAAGTTCGGGGTAGAAAACAAACACAAAATAAGATTGGTGTTCACGAAGTAATCACTCTCAAATGACAACTAAATATCACATTATACTTGGTCGATTCAAACATGCACACACATGCCAAAGATTTATATGAAAAGATCAGTACACTTACCGACAAGCAAAGCATTGAAAACAATGCGTATGAAAAGTTTTCCCCAACACAGTGACCACCTCACCCTCAACATAAGTTCTGCATGCCTCGCACTTGACGCCGAAAATTGCTTGATAGTCCTCGGGGCAATAAAACTTCTGATCACGAACAAAAAAACCGCCCTGTTGTAAATTCTTTTGGCACTCTGAGAATGGAAGAGGTCACCGTCAAATCACACCAAACAAGATCAACTTACTTGTACACTGGAAGCACTTGTGATGAACAAACTGCTGCTCAATTTTCAGAATATCACCCTTACATCGTTTGTGGCACACGGCACAAAACACCTTGCCTGAAAATAACGGCGGAAATGTGGATAAATTAAAGGTGTACGGAGTAAAGTATGAGCCTTATGGAAGTCGTGGGCACAAAGTAAGTAAATTATGATAATACAATGTGGCAAAATAAGGGAAAACGAAGTAAGGCATATCATTTACAGAAACAATCAACGATGATTTAAAGTGAGGGCAATTTACGAAAAGACAGAACAGCAGTTAGAGAGCTCGAAGATATCCGGATAAGAAACTCACATCTGACCAGAGAAATCAGAAACAGCTTCTACCGCAATGTATTTGTCGAGCATATCTCGTTGCGTCGCATGAGATACGTACAGTAGTCTGTGAGTTTATATTGCAAAGTTCAATAGGAACTTGGAACCGAAAGATAAACCGATAGCCATAAACACCAATGCGTACCAGTTACCATGGCGATCTGGTACTGATGAACCAGTCCTCTTGCACGCAGATGGGTGGTTTCTACCTGGTTGTTACTACCGACTTAGTGTACTTCACTAAATAAACCAACAACCTGTAATGTATACCGGATGAGATGCAGCGAAACGTGCTCAAATGGATATATTGTGTAGAAAACTACTTCTAACTGCTCTGTTCAAACTAGTTAGGGGGAGAAGTTGTTTTACATTAAATTGTACATTCATAAAAAGTCGACAAGAAGTCAAATACACAGTTATCGTACACCCTTGTGTGATCAGATAGAAGTTCTATAAAATGGTTAATTCCAACTTGTAAACAAAGGCAGCAGAAGATTACTTAATGATTGCGAAACATGAGGAAACCTTAATTTGAGAACAACCTGTGCACAACCGAGTTTGATTTAGTGGCAGCTTTTCACTCCTTAAACAGAATCTCTATTAGGTCAAACGAACCAGTTAGACTGCCTGGACACTTTCCTAGGGGGGAAAAAAAAACAATTAAGAGTGCTGAACATAGTATCAAAGACGTCAAAACTCTGCTGTTATTACATTAAAAGAAAGGACATCAGGGACAAGTGGTTGGGCCTTCGAAGGAGAAGTGTCAGAACGGAGGTGAATAAAATACCAGTGCAACTTGTTTGTTGGGATTGCATGTACGGAATCGAATGTAAGCGTTGTTCACAACCTTATATTGGACAGACGACAATATGAAATTGACTTGAATACCAGACCATAATTAGGAATTTCATGAATAGTGGTCGGATGCTAGGCACAAATTGTGAAATCAATTTGAAAAATGTCGGAGTAATTACACGAGGGTTTAGAATTGCATAAGAGTACTTGGTCAAAGAGGCCATCAGATTCACAATGACCAAGTACGCTGTAAACAGAAGTAAAAATTCAGAACTCTGGCGGTCAGTCTAGGATAGATCGAACTGACTTGCACTGATAGTTGGATAAACTGATTCCCCCATCAGCACCTTTGGTTAATCTATATGACTGGCTGCATTAGCTCCACCTCTGTCTCGTTGTTCACATGCACGAATCCGCCGTAATCTGCAATCCGAACACGTTACCGATCCGTCTGTATAAACTTGAACCATGACTTCCCGATTCGTCTAGTTGCGCAAGCCTAGTCCGCCTAAAATCTCATCAAAATTGTAGTCGATTCACCCTGTCTCACGAAGCATCTACATCAGAGATGAAACGCTATCATTGATCAAAACTGTTGATTGACTGCAAGTTGGTCTCAAATTATGAATGTTCAAACTGTCTGAAGCATACTCCAATCAACCGTCTGTCCACGAACAGTGTCCCCTGTCAATAATTACCCCGACTCGACAGAGCATCATAGTCCCTCTCAGACTTACACCCACACTATTACCGCCCACTCACTGACTACTACCAAGGCTACACTTTGGTCTTTCAAACGTAGGATTTCGAATACATTGAGTAGGCAGAGTCAAAAAGCCATTAAAAAGATGATCCACCAGCAGTTTTCCTTTTGCCCCCGAAAAGCGAAACAATAAAAAATACATCAAAAATATAATCTGCGTTAAGCAACGAACCAGTTGTATTCCAGACAAAATGAAAATATGTGCTAAAACTTCGAGTAAACTGTTTAGAGATCCAAACGACAATAAGTTAGAAGTGATTACATGGAAGAGATCGAGAGTTATTTATAGAAGTGGTAACACATCATTATGACTGACTGCTCATTTAAAAAATGTTCGAAAGAGAGATTTCAAAAATCGGGAGCAAATCGCTAGCATGCAATAACGAGTGTCTCGAATGCTACAACCAAGTGACTGCAGTAAGCACCCAGGTCGCTCACGTCAGGGAATAAGCTAAAGGAAGAAGTCCCTTCACAATAAAAGATGTCATTCATTAACTCTTATCCGCAGACTCAAACGTAACGGTCTCAAGATACTGGCAACGTCGAACGAAAACAACCGTCAAATCGAACCGATAGTTATAGTTCGCGAACAGATCTGAGCCGACACGACTGGACGCATTATGGACGCTGGGTGTGACGGGCTTCGATATTGCAGATGAGCACTAGTGTGTATCGTACCAACTGGACAGAGTGATCATCGACTATACGAACACTATTCTTAGTGTCTGCTGAGGCGCAATTTCCCGAGTACGGTGGTTCCGTCGCGTGTCAGAACGTGACAGCCATTCTTCCAGCGGAGAACGAGCAGACTCATCGGAGACTCGGCTTATGGGGGTATCCAACCATCACGTGTACCTTGGGCGCGCCCCCTCCGTCGGTCAACAAGGTGACCTGGCATCTCTCACATCTCCCGCAATGCTCACAGCCCCCAACGCCCCCGCCTGACGCAGCGCTGTCCGGGCCACAACGTCCACCTCATGCCAGGCAGGCCAATGGGTAGAGGTCTGACAAACCCAGTCTCCTGGTCCTCCAGGTTGGGGGTTGGAAGAAGGTTGGCATCTTTTTCCGGAAAAAGTACCAGTTCTGGTACATTGCCACCCAACCGCTGCCTTGCGGTACAGGCTTTTGAGCCAAAGGCTTTGGTTGAGAACCCTAATCGTTCTCCTGTCTAGGTCTGGGCGTCCTGGCAGTATCTCAGCCCACACACAACCATGAATATTCACAACAACAATAAATCCATACTGCATCGGCCGTCTCGCAGTATAAACCGGGTCGCCCTATCTGCTGCATACAGCAGGGTGGATAGGCGAAATCATGCTACTGCTGACCCCTCCCACCTCCATTTCTGATAATTACTCTACAGGTCCCACAACAGATGTAGCTAACTGTAGTAACACTGAGCCGGTAAGTTCCGTCTCTTGCCTTTCAGCTTCAGGCCTCCCTCGTCCCTTGCTTAGACCTAGAACGCGAATTAATATAGGTGCCTTCAACGTTCGCACGCTAAAACAGATAGGTCAGCAAGCGGCTCTCGCACGAACGCTAGACTCGTTGCACGTTGATGTCTGCTGTATCTCGGAGACTAGAATCCATGACAGTAGTCAACGTATGGAACTAACAGCACCCGCATTGTCTACCGATACTGGTTATACACTTCGGGTGACTCCACAGCCGCTGTTACAGGTCAGGCTGGGTAGGTATAGTCCTCAGCACGACGGCCGCAGCCGCATTAGTAGATTGGATTCCTGTTAACAGTAGACTTTGTGCCGTCCGCTTGGCAGGTTCTGTTAAAACCAGCTCTAGACGCAAGACTTTCAGAAATTTATTCATGTGTCTGCTTATGCTCCTACTGACTGTAGTGACATCGGCGTCAAGGACGCATTTTACTCGGATCTGGCCACTCTCCTTCGGTCGACACGTGGCTCTGATATAGTCGTTTTGGCCGGAGATATGAATGCCCAGGTCGGTCGCCTTGGTGAAGCCGAATCTCGTTTAGGTGGTAGGTTTGGGATAGCATCACATCGATCAGATAATGGTGGGCGATTGTTGCAGCTGTGCGCTGAGCATAATCTATTTTTAGCCAGTACTGGTTTTAGGCATCGTGCACGTCAATGCTATACTTGGCGCCCGCCTTCTCCGAATCAGGCCTGGTCTCAGATAGACCACATAGCCGTTAGTTATAGGTGGGGGTTCCATTCAAGACTGTCGTTCTTATTGGAGCACGTACTTGGATTCAGATCATGCGTTGGTACGTTGCCGTTTTGTTCTTACTTTTTCTGGGCAACGACCCCACCGACAGCAACGGTTAGCTGTTGAGAAACTGGCTTTACCATCGGTAAAGGCATAATTACCAAACCAGCTTAGAAAGCTGCCTTAATAGTTCTCACTCCAAAGATCCTAATAGCTGCTGGACTCAAATCTCACAAGCCATTCAGAAAGCAGGTAGTGTAGCTTGCGGCACAGGGGTACCTGGGGTAAGCAAACATTGGATTTCAGAGAAATCCCTGGAGTTGTTGGAAGCCAGACGGAAGGTTCCTCCTGGTAGTTCACACAAGTCTAGAAGAGATATCCGTAGGAAACTGAAACGTAGTCTAAAGGCTGATCGTGAGGCTTGGTTAGTGGAAAAAGTTAAGGAAATGGAAACCGCATTTGCCTCAGGGAACATCGGCAAACTCTTTAAGCTGATCCGCGCCACCGGTCCCAGGCGACCGTCAGTCAGTGAAGCTATCCCGAGGTATAGATGGTAACAAGTCTGTAATAGTCAGTGAAGGTTTAGAGCGTTGGGCAGAACACTTTGAGGGTCAATTTAGTTGGCCTGCTGCTTCTATTGCGTTGCCGCCACAAACTTGTGATGTAGCACCCTGGTCGGTAGATTTGGAACCACCCACTGAGACTGAGGTTCGCAATTGCCTTTCGGCTCTCAATCGTAATAGGGTTGCTAGCCCAGATGATCTCATGACGGCACTTTTTTCAAAGAAGGTGAGAGGGCGTTAGTAGAGCATTTTTTGTTTGACTCAAGTTGTCACTTGCTTGCACGATCGAGAGAATCTGTCCGTGCGTGGGCCAACTCGACAAATGCCCAGATATTGAAAAGACGGCCGGGACTATTGCGAAAACCATAGAGAGATTAGTTTGACCCCAGTCATTTTAAGGGTTCTAGCATCAATTATACTTCGTCGACTCACTACAGTTCGGGAAGTAACATTAGGGAAGGAATCATGTTCCATCCGTGGTTGTATAGATCACATATTTACCCCTTGCGATGTAGCAAATGTACTGAGCAGCGTCATGTTGACCTGGCACAACAATCGCGTATTTCTGGACTATAAAGGTGCGTTTGATTCGGTAGACCGATCTACACTTTTAGAGTCGCTTAGACGTAGGGGTGTACCGACTAAGTATGTGAACATACTGTCGGCGCTTTATTCCCATACTTCAGCTCAGGTTAGGGTTTACGGCGAAGTATCTGACAGTTTCAGCACCAGGAACGGCATAGGTCAAGGCTGTCTCCTTTCGTCATAGACGAAATAATGAAGGATGTGTCCTGGATGGCAGTGCACATGGTACGAGCAAGGCGGTGTGAAGCACTCTACCATGGTGGAATAATTAGCGGGGGGCTGAATGTTTGTGATTATGTGACGATAGAGCTTATTGTTGTGTTTTGAGCAGGGGGCTTGCAGAGCGGCACAAACAAAGCACGTGGAGACTTGTTCGCGTTCTGCTAACTAACTTCGGAGTGCGCTTTGCAGCCTGCAAACTCAAGAGTGCTGTCGTGCAAGATTGTTGTGATATGGGTAGAGGTGTTGAATGGGTAGATAAATGAGAAGTCAGTGGAGATTGTTGACCGGTTGCGTACCCTGGGAAGCTGGCGATCGCGGGTGGAGGTCGAGTGTGAGAATGGCGGAATGGTGAAATAGAAGCGCGTATTTCCAAGGCTAGGGCGGTGTTCGCTAATCTAAGACACCTATGGCGACAGAGAGGTATTTCCCTAAAGCTTAAGGGTCGCGTATATCAAACAACAGTGAGGGCTGTATTACTTTACGGCAGCGAAACCTGGCCGCTCAGGTAGAGGACGTGAACCGTCTTCAGGTATTTGACCACCGATGTCTGCGTTCAATCGCTCGTATCGGGTGGCACCAGCGAGTAAGCAACGAGGAGGTTAGGAAGCGGGTGTTTGGCACTGATTGTCAAACGAGTTCTTTGTTCAGTCGCTACATTTGCACAGACTTAGATGGTTAGGTCATGTACTAAGGATGCCAGCTAGTCGTTTGCCACACCGAGCACTGTTTGCGGACGCTGCGGCTGACTGGCGCAAGGTGCGAGGTGGACAGATGATGACCTGGCGTAGACAAATGAAATCGTTTACGAAGGGGTTGGCCACTGTAGGTCGGGTTCGTCTCCCGGGCTGGGGCCCTCGCGACTCACAGAGTCGGTGGCTTGAGACGTTAGGTGAGATGGCGGCTAATCGAGCTCAGTGGCGTGAATGCTGTCGTTGTTTGGCCGAGTTGTCTGTGAAGTGAGTGCACTTAATGATGCGGGGCAGTGAAAGCCGTAAGGAAGCTGTCTTGCTGATGACGCTTACTCACTTACAGCTCGGTTGTTTGTTTGCAAGGTGTAGGCGCCTTGATGTTGTATGTTTGAATATAGACGTAGCTATTTTTAGTAGTTAGGTCCACTTCCCCTCCCCTCCTCTGTTTTCTTCTTTCTTCCTATATAAGTTTTTTTTTCTTTGTTCTTCGTGGTTGTGTGGCAGTCAAGCATCAGTGTGAACCACCGATGTATTGCTGTCTATGATGATGATGATGAACGAAAACAAGCAGGTTTGGTAAGTTACTTTTATTTATTTTGATCACGTCTCGTTCATTCAGGCATCACCGGAAAGGATGGATAGTCAACAGTGCGAAACCAACTGTTTACAAATCCGACAGAGGAAAGGTTAGAACTTGTCGATAGGTTAGACAAGGCCAGTGCTTCTGTGATGATCCACTGCTTTCGTATAGCTGATAGCTTGGAAAAATGCCTTCTGTCGATGACGGACTACTCCCGAAAACCAGATTACCTTAATGATATTGGCAGTTTTGAAATAAGCCACACCGGGAAAATGATAGAATGGAAATGGACTGTATGCCAAAAACCTGTCGAGCAGAGTTGTCTACGTCTAAATGATAGACAACAGAGCTACTGGTGACACAATGGTGACCAAGCTGACCATCGATCATAAGAGCCTGAGTAAGAGCAAGTGCTACTGACTAGTTTCTTTCCGATAAAATGTTGCTCAAACTTCTGCGAGATGGTTTTGTAGTGTCACGATAACACATCACTTACCACAGAAAAACTAACATAGTTCAGTCGGAATTTGTCAAATTCACAATTATTTCCAGCTTATGAATGCACTTCTTCATTTAGTCAAAACAGAGGGAAGACGTAGCGAGATGGCAACATTTCAATTTTGCTCTCATCAGTCGCTAACACGAAACCGGCAAAGTTGACACGAATTGCACATAGCAACAACACGCGAACGAGCCAACCAACTAGTTTTGACCTTTCGAGCGCTAATAGTGCAGTCAGTTCCACGGCAACGAGATTGGCTGCGTCAGCACCTTTGTGCACACAAAACTGGTCGATGTTGTTTGGTTAGCATTGCTTTATTAATCGCTAACACTTTCAAGTTAAGATAAGGTAACAATATCTTGAATAAGCCGACCGGTTGTTAATAAGTTTGGCCATCGATGAGGCTGGATTCTTTGAGTTTCATTATCTGCTGAATGGTGAAAGAGTGGACGTGATCTCATATTCTGTGGACGGAAATATTGTGTTTTCACTCTGTTCATTCTGATGTAATGTTGCATACTGGTTTTCAGATCCGACCTGTTCGTCAATCGCTAAAACACTTGTTCACTGTCAGTTGTTATCGGCTGCGGTTGAAGTAAACAGTGACTAAGCCATGTGACCCGGACAGGAGGCACCACCGTCTTAGGCAGCGAATGCGTCAGGTGGCGATTGTAGTTGGCCACCCACAAACGCTCACAGTGCCTGTAAATCCGGAGATAAGACTGAATGTACGGGGTGTAAATTAGTACGAAACCTGCAACGCAGCGTGCTGATGCCATTTTTGTTTGCGACTAAGTAGCGTATGTGATTTATTGAGTTTTGGCTCGTGTTTCCCCTTAGTTCAGATTGATTACTGAGTTCCCCCTTCGAAAGATCGCTTCCTCCTGATGTTTTCAATCCATGACACGTTACAAAGCTCACTCCATCAGCCTGTTACAACCAATCACAACCTTCGAAGGAAATAAATTTAGGACAAGCTGAATAGCCTTGCAGAAGTGCGTTTGCCTCTTAAGACTGCAAGGCGTACCCCCAAATTGCCTAGTAGAATGCAACATTATTTAACGCAGTTCACACAGCGTGTTGGCGGCATAGTAACGGCCCTTCCAATAGTAAAGAGTCTATAACGACATTCTGCGTGGTTTGTAAACAATGTTTCATTGTTAGGTCCACAACTAACATGAGCAACAGTGGCAAAAGTGAACATACCTAACGTCTGATATCTTTGATTTGAAATTTGTTAGACAGTCTTCGATGGACTCTAAATCACACTAGGACAGAACAACGGAGCATCGCCAGTATATTCACATACTTGTCCAGCACACTCATACTTAGGCAATTCAAAGATCGACCCATTAAGTGGAAGGCATTTTGTAATAGAATACAAAAGTGATTGCTGTCTGACAACACGTACGACACAACTCCATAATCTGACGAACAGTAAAAATCTGACGTGAAAATCCCTTCCTTGGAGGAAACCACAAGTTGACTCCAGTTGTATCTGTCGCAAGCTACAGAAGAGTTGCGGAGCGCAACAGAAGCCAGGAGCTTAACGGTGACTGTGCCAGAATTAGGTCATCTGACTGAATGGGCGAACCATGACCACTCTCTCCGAACGATATTCACTTTAACACACGCACGAACGATCGGCACATACTGACTGGCAGCCTCGACACACGCACTTCCGTTATCTGATGAGACAATCAACATACAACATAATTACGCACTAACATCAGTTGTACCAGGGGCGCCTAATGTTGTGCACATGCAGCGAAATGGCTGCTTGAGACGAACGCTTCAGGTGGATAGTTTGTGGTTAGTCGAATTGTATAGAAAACTTGCCTGAATCTGACAACCAGGCGAACTCGTTAGGTCACACATAAAGCACATTACATTTCTCGGCGGCACTTATATAAGCCAGCAGGCGACACCTACCCACCATACTCAGTGGAGCAGTCAGGGTTCGCATATTT
>LOND01000535.1:53001-67141 GCA_014220965.1 Paragonimus kellicotti | reverse complement strand
GCAACTGTGTGATTTAATCTATCTTAATTTTGAAGTTGCAAAATGCCAACCTTACTCCTTGTGTATGTTGCGACTTCGTTATAGAGTAGCTGGGGATTCACATTCATATTTTGAGCAAAACTTCGTCAATAGCAAAGTGGAACAGCCGTGGTACAGTTTCACCACATGATATACTCCACAAATACAAATTCAGTCTGTTCTAGTTGGTACCTGTTCCATGCTGATCGTTTCAATGTAATCAGACGTTTGGTTCTAATCCGTAAGCGTCTTGGCTTTATACTAGGTTGTGGTTACTTCACTAGAACGTGTTGAACTTCACACGAGAAAATTACTGCGGCACATCATTTAAATTTGTTTATTTAGTGAAATACGTCTGACTAGAGTACAATGTCTTATGCCTTGCAATGTCTGATATAGCTTCCGGTTGATTTTTTTCCAGTGATTTTGTTTATTCTGGCCTTTCTTTGTCTTTTAAACTCAAAGCGTTGCTTATTTTAAAGTGTGCTTTAACCCAACTCTTCGTTTACTGGTAGTATATCCATGGTAGTGTATTCATGAAGTACACGTTATCTGTGTACGAGTATCATGCGCGTGATTGTGTACAGCTGACCTACTCACCCTTACGAATATGATTTGAATAGACATTCACGTATATTTGTGGTTACTTGAAAACAATGTATTTAAAGTTTTTGTGAAATTTGACATTGCTTTACCATGCAGACCCTGTGAACACTTACAAACCAGGTTTCGTCTGGTAGTTTGTAAGTTCCATTCGCACATTTTCTGTACGTACACATCAGAGTTCACTTTGACCTCCGTTCTGCTAGCACAACGATTACTCTATATACTGTGTTCTGTGCTTATTTAACTCCAGTAACTTCAGCTAAAAACCTTGTCCCACCAATGACCCGCATCACCTTGTACGTTTCAGTGACCTACTCTGTCGAATTTTTTTTATCTTTAGGTTGAAGAATGTCATTTGCTTATGATGTTCCTTCCTTCTCCCTAGGGGTACACATAGATGACATTTAATTTGTGTCTGTTTTGTTGTTGACTATTGACGCGTGGTTCAATTCCGTTTTGATTTTGTCACCTCTTTCGTCGTCTAGAATGGCTTCTGTTCCCTCGCGAAGAACTTCAAAATCGAAGGTCATTTCAACTCGGTGAATCAGTTGACTTCCTCAGAGTCTGCCTCGCCCAGATCAACAATCACCGCTGCTGATCTCAATCGATCGACACTCACCAGGCTTTCTCTTCCTCCGCCACACTACCGAGAGACATTGGTAACGTCCGTTTCCGAACCTCTTATAGATGTTAAGCCACCATTATCCTGTTTGCCAGCTTCTCCTAATCCGTCTGTATTCCCTCCCGCTGGTCCACTACCACCACCGATTCGGCTAGATCGACGAAGTCTGAAACGCCCAGCTCCCACAGATTCACCCTGTTCTTTTTCCTCTTCACCTGTCCATTCTCTGTCCCATCTGCAATCATCCAACAGTCCACCGCTCTTGATCCCTGATCCTTCCCCGACACCAGTATCTCATTATCCTGTTCCACTTCGTAATCATCCTCAACATCCTCGACTATCCGAATCGGTCCTATCAACCCATGTCCTTATCCCGATGGCAACGTCCACCATTGCACCATCATGTATGCTATCCTCCACAGACCCAACTTTTTCGTCTGGCCCAAACACAATGCTGTCGATCGCCTCCTCTAGCCTGCATAATCTAACTGATAAAAGTGTTGTTGATGCGTTCTTGCCTACGACGGTCGGAACACAAATCTCAGACTATCTTGACCCATTGAATAATCATTCCCATCTTCATCACTTGTATCAACCTTCTGTGTTAACGTCTGAATCACAGCATCTTCATCACCATCATTCTCTAGTGCATCCATCTTCCAACTTATCATTTCAAACGAGGCTTGCCCAGATATGTCCGGTCTCCGGGGCATCGTTGTCTCCAAGCCATGTATATCAGCCTTATGCAATGCATCAGCCTCCAGCCCAGTCTACCGTGTCAGTGCCTTGTCTCAATCCTAACTCGACCATCACCTTGGGGCTCGGTGCTTTCAGTTCCGGTCAATCTGTTACATCGAACGGGAATTCCTGTGGTCAGAGCAACAGCGGGAAAACCACTCCTAGACAGCCCGCAAAGAAGCGCCTTGAAGCCCGAACTCCGACAATCGACGGTGACGTGGGTGATGAGGTCGCAACTTCCGCTCTGGTCAGTGGCATTGGGAGCGGCAGCAGCCACAGTACCACTCCCAACATGCTAGAAGAGTACAGCTTGAGTGTACCCAGTGCACTTGGTGCCAGTTCTTTTCGCGTCCATCAGAACACACCATTTGGTAAGTCGCGTTCGTTTGAAAACTGGAATTGCTCTGGAAGTACACGTGTTCTGTACAAATCAACCAAAAAGTAGCATTATACCGTGTACTTTCAAATTTATTTTGAAAAGGCAAAGGTTGTTTGGTCGTAATCTGGTAACACATATTACCTAAACGAAACGAACAATCACATGAATCCATCGGGTTGGTGACAGTGCATTGTTAAAAACGGTCAACTATCAAAATTTTGGTCGTCGGCACTAGCCCCGGTCATCATGTATGCTCCTGTCTTGGCTTGAGAAACCTGACATTATTCTGCCCACATGTATCTCACATATAGTTAGTGTCTGATAGTATAATGTTACCTCCATATTATCTTTTCGTTATTGGTGAATCGGTTCAAGGGAACCCAATGTTTTAGATATAATGTAAAAGCCGATAATTCCTTGGATGTGCTGGATCAAAAGTGAGTGTCTGCTTTTTTGTTGAAGTAATGTTGTTGTTTTTTTAAAAAAGCAACTCTGACAGAATGGGCAGTAATGTCGAATAACCAAATGTCAGATTGAAATTTTTTGCAAACGCAACGCACTGAACAACTGGAAAGAACGACTCCATGTTCGCGTCAAGGCCCTCTATCACAAGCTGACGTGAGGTTACCCGTAGGCCGATTTCACGGAAAATTTCTGGTTGTCATCTGAGTTCTTTCGCCGTTTCTTTTGTTCCGTCTAATTCAGTCCTTCAGTCAGCGTTTGTTCTCTTGCCCTAACTTGTCGCTGTTCTAAATTGATTGTATTTCTTTCGTTCTCTCGGCGTCGAAGTTGTTGATCGACCTTCTTGTCACATTTTTCGTCGATAGATCAGTTTGTTTGACCCTGCTTTATCGCTTGCCGTTTTTGTAGTGAATTGAGTTTTCTGTGAATACTCATGCTCAGCTCTTCTGCTCGCGTGTTTTTCGTTCACGCGTAAAGTACATCCTGTGATTGCTTTTTCCGTTGTTGTCACCGTCGCTTGTCTCATCGCAGGATAGGTTATCCGCACCCGCACACATACACACAGAAGCGAATGCGTCAGGAACCATTGTGATTGTATCGTCAGTCCGTGATACAGACGGGAACTAATATACCCATAGACGTCGCTATGCGTTGCGTTCTTGCTGAGGGTTATCGCTACCATTGATTGTAGTGAGATGTTGCAGCCATCCTCTGACGGCAGTTCCTAGCGTTATCAAAAGTACCCGGCTGTTTTTCCTGTCAATTTCCTGTTCATTTGTGCGTTTCTCCCTGTACACGTTCACGTTTGTTGTGTGTGCGTGTGTTGTTTTGTGCGTTTACCTGATCTGCTGACTAGGATGTGTTCATGCAAATCATGACCGCCGTGGCGGACACAAGTAATTGATTGACCGTAACCAAGATGTAACTATCTGCGGTCGTAATCAGCTGCCCGGTCAACCCTTCTGACTAGAATTTGGGTCAAGTCTCCATTCGAAAACATCGGTTTGATAAAAGATTTGGAACCGGAGCTTGCATTTGTTTGTTCCAACTCCTGCAAAGACCAAAGTCAGCAACCTGTCAAGTGTGCTGTTATTTTGTGCAATAGAACCTGTTTCTACTCACAATCGCCTGAATGGGTGACTAGTTAGTCTAGCTGGAATCGGCCGCTGTCAGTCGTGCTCCCTGGACAAAAAACGGCACCTGTCTTTGTTAATCGCGGTTTTTCTCAGTGTTTTACGATTTGCCTCTTGGCAATCTTGAACGAATCGTAACACGCACTATTCAAAATAATGAGAGAAGAAGAAGTACTGTTTGTCATTTCCGTGCAATGGCTTACTTTGTCTTAATTCTGTCTGTCCTGATTGCATCAGGTACTGATTGCTTCTTACATCCTCCTCCATTTCGGTTTCAGTTCCCGTCCAGAGTCGTTCGGGTCGCCCCAGTTCCTCCGGTTCATCCTCAAGTGCGGGCGGATTCCTACCCACCACCGGCCTGTCTGTTGCTCGTACGGCGACCGACTTGCGAAAACTAAGCGGCCATATGGACGTGTCAGTCAACCCGGATGGTGATGCGAAGGAAGAGGAGGGAGAAGCCGAGGAGGAGGATGAGGAAGAAGAGGAACTGCGAGATATCATGGTCAAGCGATCAGGTAGTTCTGTGTTGCATACGCCTACCGATTCCGACAAAACTGGCAGCGTGTCTCACTCTGCCAGAACTACAACTGCCATCAGTGCCTTGAACAAAAATCTGGCTGCTGTAGGTGGTGGACAGACAGGTTATCCGGAGCTTGGTCGGAGTCCGACATGTGAACGACGCGCAATTGAAATGATTGGAGCTTTGTTGGCCAGTGCTTACGGATCCCCGTTGTTGGCCAGGTGGGTGGACCACGTTGAATTGTTTCTCTGTGGTCTCACGTTACAAAACACCGCACTCTAATGAGCTTGGTTGTGATGACGTATACTCTCAAACTCAAGAATGTTTTTCTTATCGCTCAAAAAAAACCACTTAGCAAGCATGTTGAACTTTAACTACATATAAAGTTTGCATTACGAGCTTCGCTAAGCATGAATTTTGCTGTCCTACCTCAACTTCAACAGAAGCGCGAGAGACGTTTCTCTTTGTGAAACATTTTTGTGTCGTTCATCCATTTGAGCGCTGACTGACGCACAGGTATTGTGTCTAGTGTATCCATTTCTCACACTCATCATTCGCATGGCGTATGACGTGAACGTTGTAAAAGATTCGTCTAAAAATGCAAAAAAACGAACCAAAGAATAGATGTGTAGTTCTTACGTGTGTGTTAAAACCACAGCAGTCTCAACATCACAGTTAGTTACTTTTGCGCACATCGTTATTGGTAGCGCTTGGCAATTAACAGTTATCCATGGAAGCATGGTTATGAGCAGTTTCTACTATTCCCAATCACATTGAACGCCGAATTTGAATCCACGCAGTGGCCGGTAATTTTATGGTACCGCTCCTTTATGTAAACAGTCCATGCAACCATGCAGTGACATTTATCCAGGTGGTAGAATTTAACATGTATTGGCTGGTTGTTTGTGGTCGAGGAGATAAGGATCACCTTGACGCACAGTACTACAATCTCGATGCGTTATTGGTTTCTGATACCGCTGCTGCGAGGCGCTTCCTGAACATCGTTGATTAGCAATAATCTGAAAAACATCATCATCATCATCATCATCATATCAGCCATGAGCCTGACCAAAGGTACTGTGGCTCGGGCTGCCGCTCACCTCAACAGTGACGTGGAATATCCTAGAAGAAAACGTTACTAAGAAGGTTGAAAATTAATAGAAGTCTAAGCAAAAGAACTAGAAATGGTATGGATGCAGGTACGCCATTGACTGCGACACGCCGCCATCTCGGATAGCGTCTCTAACCAGCGGTTTGAGTGATCACGAGGACCCCATCCAGGCAGGCGACACCTACCCACTTTACTCAGTGGAGCAGTCAGGGTTCTCATATTTCGTGACCACGTTGTCGCTTGACCACCACGTGGTTTCACCCAACTGTTGGTGGTCTCAGTATATAATGCCCGGTACGGTAAACGCTCAGCTGGCATGCGGAGTACGTGACCTAACCATCGCAGGCTGTGCAACGTGAGTAGTTGACCGATCGATCGCGCATCCCGAGCGTTCCGGAATACGCGCCGGCGAACTGCCGTATTGCTCACGCGATCAGTCCACTTAATGTGGGCTAACTGGCGGAGACAACGATGGTCAAATACAGCAAGCTTGTTGATATCTTCCTTGCGAACAGGCCACGTCTCCGAACCATAGAGCAAAACAGAACGCACACAAGCATTATATACTCTTCCTTTCAGCGACAATCGAACGTCTTTTCCGACGCCACAGATGACGCAGGTTGGCAAAGGCAACTCGTGCCTTTGCTATCCTCGTTGATATCTCATCAGCAATATTACAAGCTGACGAGATAATGCTACCCAAGTAGGTGAAACTGTCCACAGTCTCAAGCGGATTACCTGCAATAAAGAAAGTAGGAGTGGAAATGCCCCAGTCTTGAAGTAACACTTTGCACTTTGAAGGTGCGAAGCGCATTCCATACAAACCAGCCCGGTCATTCACCTTGTTCAGCATGGTCTGCATGTCTTCGGCAGAGGGGCTAAGTAAGACAATGTCGTCCGCGTACTCCAGATCGGTCAACCGAGCGCCAGGAAGAAGCTCAACACCAAGTCCACTGGACTCCTTAAGCGCACCCTCTAAAATGTCGTCCATGACAAAATTGAACAGGAAAGGGGAAATCGGACACCCTTGACGAACACCACTAGAAGTGATGAACTCCCGAGACAGCTGTCCATAAACCCTCACCCTGCTTGCAGAGTGAGCATACAGTGATCTCAACAGATTCACGTATTTCCCTGGTACTCCCTTGCGAAGAAGACAGTTCCAGAGAACGTTACGAGCAACTGAATCGAAAGCAGCTTCAGGTCCAAAAAGACCAAGACCGTCGGCTGCCTATAAGAGTGCCGATGTTCCAAGATCCGTCGCAAGGTAAAAATGTGGTCAACGCACCCTCGACCGGATCGGAATCCTGCCTGTTCTTCACGTATCTGGCTTTCTCTGGGTTAGTGAGCCGACGTAAAATGAGGCCAGTGAGTAACTTGGAAGCAACAGATACCAAACTGATGCCTCTGTGGTTGTCACATAGACTTCGGGACCCCTTTTTGAAAACGGGAATTACTGTTGACAAGCACCAATCGCGAGGTACCTCTTCAGTCTCCCAAATCGTCTGGAGGAGTTTAGTCAGTTCTGATATTAACCTTTCCCCGCCATCCTTGAACAGAGAGGAGGATGAGGTCTGGTCCAGGAGCCTTGTTACGCTTCAATAATTTGAGCTCTAGGACCACTTCTGCTTCCGACGGAGGGCCGTCTGGAATGCAATAACTGACCATTCGGGTCCCGTCGTCCACATAATCTGGTTGAGGCCAGCTGAACTGTTCTTCAAAATGTTCGCCCACCTATCAAGTCGACGCGATTGATTGGTGATAAGTGAACCATCTTTTTCACATATGGTCTCTTACACCAAATCGACGACCAGTACAACCACGGATCAGGGAAAAAGCCTTCTACAATTTCCAGATAAAAAGGCCCTTTCCATCTCTTTCGACTGTTCGACCAAGTAGTGCTCACGGTCTTTGCGCAAGCTTTTAGTCAGCTTGCGTTTAAGTTCTCGACGGTCGTCATCATATTCAGAACCAGGTGGGATCGAGCGACGCTTGTTCATGAGGTTTATCGACGCGACGGAAATCCAGTTCTGTCGCAACTGAACAGCTCCTTCGGAACATACCTCTTCACAGCATGATTTCATAGCTGCAGCGATTTGTTCCCAGTGTTCGTTAGGATCTTTCACCTGACTCGAACTGGGCAACTTGTTCACCAACGCCTTCTGGTAAGCGTTCTTTCACACCCTCATCGCTCGAATGCCAATTAATTACCTTTGCATTTACGAGCGTGTGTCCTCTGGGTAAATGACAAAACAAAACGGGCACGCACAACAGCATGGTCCGAGTCCAGGTGGTTGCTCCAAAAGGCACGACAGTCCTTAACAGAGTGGCGCCACCTGTAACTGACTGCTATATGATCCAACTGCGTCCACGGCTGAGAAGCACACGGAGGTCTCCATGTAACACAGTGCTTCTTCCTGTGTTGGAATGCGTGCTCGAAATATAGAGACCATGGGAGGCACACAGCTGCAGCAGTCTGTCGCCATTGTCAGTGCGTTGTGCCCGGACACCAAACATACCTCCCAGCCGCTTCTCGTCCGGGGAAAGCCGACCAAGCTGGGCATTCAAATCGCCCGCTAGTATGATGATCTGAGTGTTTGGTTTGTTTCAGGAGGTCAACGAGGGCGTCATAGAACGCTTCCTTGGTATCATCCGAACAGCTGTCTGTTGGAGCGTACGCCGATATAATGAATACACAACGTCTTTCTGATTTGCGTCGACAGACTTTTACCGATGTATTGAGTCTGACAGCGCACAAGCGACTGTTCACTGGGATCCAATCGAGCAAACATTGCTCTGCTCTGGAACTCAGTGCGATTCCCACTCCAGCTTGACCGCGAGATTCAGCTTCGGCGTCACCAGAAACCCTGAGAGAGAAGCGCTTGAATCGACAGTTATCTAGAGGTGAGCTCAAATGGATAACGGTGCTAGAATCGTAGACTCGCGTCTCCGACACGCAGCACACATCAAGCTCCAGACTTGAGAGAGTACTAGCCAGAGCAGCTTGCTGACCGACTTGTCGGAGAGTGCGGACATTGAAGGCGCCAATGTTTACCGGTTGTCTTGGCCTCAGAAAACAATTATCCCGAAGGCACATGGAAGGCAGAAGAAATGGGGGTAAAACAGTAGGAGAAGGTCGTATTGGGTTAATAAGGTCACTGTCGGGAGAACGATAACTTCTGATACTTCCCGGTCGTTTATGCCGCGGAAGGGGGTTGACTTGAGGGACCCCACCCCGAGTCTCTGACTCAAAAGTCTGACCTGCGAGACAACAGGATACAGGGTTTTCTTGGGGGACCCCACCCGGAGCCAATGACTCAAAAGTCTGACTCACTTGGCAGTGAGGGGCTTGCCTAGCCCGAGGGCGCAGTGAATAAGACATTGGATGTCTGATTCTCAGCACTGCTGCGCGCAGTGGATGTATTCAAAGCTACATCGGGCTTGTCAGTGATAGATGTTTTTCGACCGTATTGGATAATACGCCGGCGGTCACGGTCAACCGTTGGGCGATCGGAGTGCTCTTTGTTTGAGGGTACCTTTTCTAACCCCCTTCTTCCTGATACGGAAGACAGCAGTGCCGCAACTATAAAAATAGTTCTGCTGTATGCCCATAGGATCGTGCCTCACTACCTAAGCACTCCTACGCGGTCAGTAGTGCGACATACAATCCTATGAGTGTAACTGCTTTTCGTCTGGCTGCTCCCCTTTGGCCTGTCTGACAGGGTTGAACCTGGAAGGACCGGAGTCCTAGTCAGCATAGCCCGCCGGATCGAAACAGCACACAAGCCCGACCACCTCGTCAAGGTAGCAGCATAGGTCGGGAATCTGAAAACAGGAATCCCATATACTTAATCTTCTTGGGTCTTTATAAGTTAAACACCCCTTCCCCACAATTGATCACAGCTGTCGCATTCCCATAGACTTTCCAGTCGGCCCCTTTCGAAAAGAAGCACTAGACTCGAGTTTCGCTCTCATTAGAGCTCGTCAGTAGTGCATATCCTAGAACTCCGGCCACGCTTTCATGAGGCAACCGTGTTGACCACTGCGCCATTGACCTCACATTAGGCACGACCGAATTATCATATGTGAACGCTCAACCACTTTCGCTTGTGAGTAATGATCAGGTTGCCCGATCGCCTCGAGAGGAGACACAGTTACTGTCTGTTAACTCCAATCGATGACCCCTCGACTAGGACTTCTCTCCAAGTTGAAATCACAGAAATCATTGAATTTATTGAGTAATATTGTGAGCTTTTTTCTGAGGTTGAGAGGATATTGGATTTTCAGGCATCCTCTATCTTTTAGCGTTTGCTAGCCTGTCTAGTTTTATTTCTAAGGTTTCCTTTGTGCCTGATGAAGATGCAATTTTATCAAGCTTCACCTTTCTACATATTGGCGTAAAATTTTGAGATTAACGAGCTGTTTCATATTCTCGTAGACATCCTGTTTGTCCGAAAAAAGAAGTCATAAACACTGTTACACGATTCATGTCGTGATGTATTTCGCTGTGTATTTACGATTGCTTATTACAATGTTGAGTTTATCAGTTCAAATCAAAACCGTAAAACAGATTACAACGAAATGTCGTCCATTGGTGCATGGATCCTACCACTGCTCAGGCAATAAAAGGATGGCAGTATTTTCTGATAACAGTTGCTTTGGTGTACTAAAGACCGGTCCATATGCAGATGACCTTGAACCGTTTGGTCGCGTCGGATTGTTGATGCGTCAGTAAGAGTTGTGTGATGGCCTATGTCTGCTAGTTTTTGGCCAGAGCGATGGGAGTGGTACTTCTGCAGTTCACACTACTCAGTCCGTGTGGATTTCCTGTGTATTGCTGCATGTACGTTTGTCAGAAGTCCATCTGCAATGAACGTTTATTGTGGTACGTGTTAGTAGTAAGACAAGACAAAATACAACCATGCATGAATGTTCACTCATTCCGCTTTTGTTCATGTTTCGGAGGAAAATTGAGGTTTATGGCAACAAGCTGATTGACCCAGTGGATTCCGACAACACTCGTTCTACAGTGTGCAGGCTTCTCCATCTGTTATGCAATCTTGACGTAGAACTATGTCGTCCAGCTGTCTCTCCTATCTTCAGAGATGATCCTAATTCTCTTCTACCACACTACTCATTTAATATTTGGTGAATGATTTCCCATTGGGTCCGCCTCGTCTGGTATTCGTGGAAGGTATCGTCTGAAAGATAACAGCAGATCGCTGTTGGTGTACCGCTGATAAGCTTGCATCACCACTGGCTTATCATGCTGGCGAAATTATTTTTCCTTCCGCTCTTTTCTCTTGATGATCTCTTTTGACGCTCTTGGAGGAGTGAACTACTCCTGCACTCTGAATTTATCATTAGTATCCCAACAGTTCTAAGTGGAAGAGAGCTTCCGTGCAGGCTTGTGCGACTTTTAACCAATAAATGATTGATACTGCTCAGTGTTCTAACAACCTGTAACGCAGCTGACCCGTTGATGAACAGCCGTAAACAGTTTGTTTGTCAACTCGTCGTTTACGTACGTATTTCACACAATCGATATAATTACATATGGGGTCTATGGAATTTCCGGAACAAAAGTCCAGTATTTATCCGTTGCGTGTAGCATGGCATGAATGAATGTTTAGGGGTGAATACTTATTCACTCAACTTGCTCGTCTTTGCCACGATGGAATGTACATACTTGGCACATGTAAACTAAATTGTCAGAATTTACTCGCCAGGAATTTGACCAGACCAGACCAGTTGGTCGTGACGCGATTCTATTCTTCTACGTTTGACAAGCAACACTGTTACCACTGGACCGTTTTTCTTTTTCGTTTCGTTTATCGTGCACGCTTCACCCCACACTTCGTATATTTTGCTATTTCACACACTGCAGCTCTGCCACTCCGTACAATTCACGCCGCAGTGCCTCGGCCTGTAGTCTTCCGTTTGTGGGCACTAGTCCGAATGAGAACTCGCTTGATCCGGGTTCTCTGGTTGCCCAAACGAACAACATCAGCAGGTATGGATCACCAGTTGGTACTGCAAATCCTGATTGGTTACCGGATCAACGATTCCTGCCTGTCAACCCCTCTGGTGGTGCTCCCGGTTCATCTATTCTGGGAAAATCGTCACAGTTAAACATCAGTAACACCCAACCAACCAAATCTGGTTTCTGTGCCAAATCGTTTGCGACAACGATGACGACGTCCCGAACGTTGACACCGCCGCCTCCTCAGCTCACTCCCGCCGTGGCGGGGAGCACGGCCGAAGGATTTCGTTGGCATGGGGATTCACGTAGCGGGCCTGCAACGTTCTCCAGTTTGCAACCACTCAGTTTCAACAAGGACTTGAATTCGGGTCAGGAAATTGTGAATTTGATCCGTAATTCTCCGGCCTCTGCGGTGAGTTCTTGACGGGATTGCGGTGGTTCGTATTTATATTGGAGACGACTGGTCCAGCCTTTTTCGTCTTTAGCTGCTCCAATGTCTTATGTATGTCATTGAGGATTACCATTTCTAATTGGCGCGAGTGTGTTCGAAAACGTTGACACGTTAAGTGGCGATTTGTAACATGTCTTAGTTCTGCACCAGAACCGCCCAGTTCATTACCCAAAGTCTCGTTTCTTACATGTACAGTTTTTCTACTCTTTGTTATATCCGGTTTTCGACTCGCCAGTCCAACGTCAACACCAGATACAAACGCTCACTTGTCACACAACACTGAAGGCTATAGTTTACGAATAAAAGAAATGACCGCATGTGATTTTTATTCTTGATAATAATTACCTAAGCTAAAATATTCAACACCACAATGTTTCCAAATCTTGCAAACAAATGTTCACTTTCAACTCTCAAATGACCAAAATATGTTGTTCAGTATTGTACGCGATTGGCGTGTCCGCCATTTGCTTCCTACTCGAATATAAAACTTTCGTTACATGTGATAATTCTGTAATCGGTAAACGCACCTTCAGTGTAGTTCATTTTCTTTAGAAGAAAAGTAACAGACACATTATGTGAATTTAACAGACTGTAAGCAGATCGATCGACAAAATGATAAGTGAATTGCTGATGCAACTGACGAGCAGAAAATCAATCAAACTGATGTAACAGAAAACGCGTGAACGATTATTACTGCTTGATCCACACATTCATCGTCTACCTATCTGACCTTGAACAGCCATTTATCATGCTTGGATCCGTTTGACGACAGTACACCTATCGGCTTGCGTAGGCGGATTTCATGCATAAGTTGTTGGTGGCATCGCTTCATACGTCTATACTTTTGTCTTCGTGTAGCATGCGTCTCATCACCAGCTTATTGGAATCGCGCTGTTTCATGTATTATTTGTTGTCGACGACCATTTCATAGTGAACTTTCAAATTGCCTAGAATTTTCACCACCCACTGAACTCTACCTTACTTACCCGTTTGCTAAAAAGCATCCATCCAGGTTCTATGGGCCGTTGCATATTTTACCCTTGAAACAACGTACTGTCCTGCTTGTTGAGCGTCACTGCTGTCGACCAAATATTCCCGTTTTAAGGTTTATAACAGTACATTCCATAAAAAATCGTTCGCCTGCTTTTCCGTTAGAGCACGTTTATCCAGTTGCAGTGAGAGGTCGCCAACCTGCGCCGTGCTTGATAGGATGATTGATGTTGCTCCAGATGGTCGTTAACCAAACGTGTATCCATATGAGTCACACAGTGGTCATAGTTCTGCCCTGAATTTCTCCGTTATTTTTCGGTCTCCAGAATTGCTGTATCTACCAGGACGCTTTATCACTCAGTGTGGAGCAATCATTACATACGAAGATGTATTCACTTCTACCGTCCTAGGACAAGAAGTGGGGTGGACAGCGTTTATTGCGAAGGCACAGCTGCCAGTGTACCCTCACACGTTGATCGATACAGAAGATGTAGCCGGCATAATGACCCGGAGTGCATTCATGTAGAGCAGGAAGGCATTCGGTGCCAAAGAGGGTAGAAATTATTTCTGCCGAGAGTTATATCACAACTTTGTGGATATCGTCAAGCGACAATCGAACAACCTGCCCATAACTCCCAGAATGCGTTGTATCTGCAATAAGTGTCCAACTACAAATACCCCATCCTCCGAAACATCCATTGGCACGTTTCCTTCTAGTAAATAAAAATGAACGTTTGAAGTGTCTGTTTCAATACTTTGAATATGCCCGGTTTAGTCATGAAAAGAAACGCGTAGCAAACAACCTCGTTTTCGGTGTTTCATCATCATACGCTATCTACCCACTCCCATATAAATGTGTTGTATTTAGCCTGATGATGAAACACCGAAAACGAGCTTGTTTGAAGGTTCATTCGCCGAAACTGAGCAATGAAACAGGCACATTACTCTGTGGACGGAACTGCTTCACGTTATCAGCTAAGTGTTGAGATCGTGCGAATGTGTCTGTATTCCCGACCTTTAATTATTCTCAAAAAAATTCTTGATAGGAACTAATTTTAAGTTTTCGAACCGAAGAGCTATTTTCTTTGCTTCCAGATTGCAAACTAAACTGTCGCTGTGGTATTAAA
>LOND01000535.1:31977-52901 GCA_014220965.1 Paragonimus kellicotti | reverse complement strand
GAACCGGGAGCACCACCAGAGGGGTTGACAGGCAGGAATCGTTGATCCGGTAACCAATCAGGATTTGCAGTACCAACTGGTGATCCATACCTGCTGTTGTTCGTTTGGGCAACCAGAGAACCCGGATCAAGCGAGTCTCATTTCGGACTAGTGCCACAAACGGAACCGAAGAGCTATTTTCTTTGCTTCCAGATTGCAAACTAAACTGTTGCTGTGGTATTAAAATGACGTTCTGCGCTCTGTCGTTTTCCAAAACTTTCTGACTGCGATTGCTCCGTGTGTTTTAGCCTAGGAAGCCAAGAATGTGGCACAGTGACAGATCACGTTTTTTTAAAGAGACATGTGCGCTTATGTTGGGCTTTAACATTGTTTCGAATCTTGTTTGCACCGGGTCTTAACCAAACCATCCTCTCTCTCAAGATGTCTGTGTAACATCGTCATCAGGTTTGGTCTGCCGGTATCGGAAAAAAAGCACTTGACTCTGGTTTGGTTATTGTTGTAGCTTGTCAGTAACACATACCCTCTACGAGACAAGGCTTCAGACCCCGTCCTACATCCCAATTGTGAGCCATCGACTGGAGTTGACAAATAGTAATTGTGTCTCCTGTTGAGATAGTCTGACAGACCGAGCATTACTTGCAAGCGAGTGATTGAACGTTCAGATATGGCGATTCAGTCGTGTCTAATATGAAGTCATTTGTTCAGTAGTCAACGCGGTTGCTTCGTGGAAGCTTGGTTGATCGGAGTTCAAATACTGGCCTTGGCAGGAATGTGCACTACTGACCTACTCTAACAAAGGCGAAGTTCGAGGCTAATGCTTCTTTTCGAAAGAATTTGGCTGGAATGTCTGTCCGGATGCGAAAACTGTTCAATTCTGAGTGATGTTCAGTCGATATCAGTCGGCAGGTTTTTTTTAGATAGCCGAGCCGTTGGGACACCCACTGTCAATTATAATGTCAGGGATCTGAATTCTGGGTTACTGCGACAGCTGGTTTCCAAGTTCAGACTGCCGTACATTCCATGAAACCACCCATATGTAGCCCAGTATGTAACGACTTGTGTGAATGCCGAAGACACGAATCCATGTTGTGTTCAAACAACCGGTATATAGCTCGACATAGATACATTACGTTAAACAAATCTCATTAGTATGTAGATCATGTCATGTGTCACAAGTGGTCTAACCTATTTACTGGCATTGGACACTGACGTAAATGCTGATAACTTATTTATACACAACCACGTTCTACTCTTCTCCAGATTACTCCGGAGTTGATTGACATGCTTTACAACATGGCACAACAGTATGGAATGCCACGCATTGGAAGTCGAGCCAGTCGTGAGTTGTTTGTTTTTCTTTATCGCCTTGATACATCACTCATGTTAATTAATACTCATATTTCTGTTCGCTTACAAACACATTTGTCCACATCCGAGTGTGTGTGTGTGCTTTTTTTGTACTCTTCGTATGGTGTGCTTAAATGTTTTCTGATTGTATACCTATCAATTACTCATCACAGGTTCACCCAGTCAGGTGGCACAAAATCTTTATCGAAGCCTGGTAAACGGTTCCGTCTGTGGTTCGCCTTTCCAAACTGGCTCTGTACCCAGTATAAACAATGGGTCTATCGGGTGCTCCGTCGCTTCCACTACCACGGCTGTGGCTAACGATTCATCTTCCGGTATCACCGGCCATACAGTCACTGGTTCTTCAGTTGCCAACAAATCTTGCTCCTCTTCTTTCTCGTTTTCGTCCCCATCCAACGCTGCCATCAGTAACAGCAATTGTTGTCCTTTCTTCTCAATGAATATGCCTCAGAACACGCATCCGGTGCATCAGCTACGTTGCCTTAGTTTCACCCCTCTCTCTGTGGACTCCGAACCTGTTGCCACTGTCGCCAATCAGAATAATTTCTCCTCTCAGTGGACAGGCAAATCCACAGCCCCACAGTCCCCAACGGCCTCGCAACCACTCCTACCGGTAACCTCGACCTACGTGTCGAGCGGGAACAATAGCCACGGACACTGGTGAATGATAAAGCGTTCGGGCAGCGCCTCCCCAGCTACATCTCATACCGGTGAAGCAGTGGTTGGGCATCCTTATTTCTCGCGCCACTTCGCCCGACTCAGCATTTCTACCTTATTTCTCACTGGTTGTGATGCTCACCTAAGGCTTCTTGGGTTGTGAACCCGTGAACGTTGTTTCCACAGCCCCCGGTTCCTCGTGCATTTGTAGAGTTGATACTTGCGTATGTGTGCAGGTCAGACTTGGACCAGTCAGCTGTTAGTGTATCTATGAATTTCGGTTAACTATGGCAGAGTTATTTGTTATGTGAGGTTGACCAGTTCCATTTGACTCCTAAAACTCTTTTATTTTCCATCAGTTAAACAGCACGCTGCCTTTACGTCTATTTCGGTTCGTTTCCCCTTGAGTTCGCCTTGCTCTCCTTCCTACCGCGTGAAGTGGTCTGTGTAAATATAACGGTATGTGTGTGTAACTAAATTTGATTATTTTTGAATTAGTTGTCTGCTCTTTTCTCCGCTAGCCATCGAGTGTCGGTCATCATGTATACTTGTTCGTTTACTTTTCTATCTCACTTATTCTACCTTCCTTGTGACCAATCTTCTTCTGTAAATTTATATTTTCTACTGCAAATTCCACCAGTTTTTCTTTTCAGAACGTGGCATAGATCAATTGGCCATATCGCTTATCTTTCATTGACTCGCAGAGCAGACTCGATCACCTGACAAGACGATCACCGGCGCCAGCAGATATTTATTATATTTTTATACTACTTATTCCATTTGAGTAGTTCAGTTTATGAATCATCTACGGACTTGACTGCCTTCGCTCTCAGTGGTCTTGCTTATTTTTCTCCTTCATTTCCGCATGCTGATCGTCGTTGTCGTTGCTGTTTGCATACTTTGCATCTTATTCTCATTCTATCTCCCTCTTTTATTGGCTCCTGTTTTTAACGCCTTATTTGTCTGCTGAGCAGTTGTGTTCCCCGGTTTTCCCACATCGCGCAGAATTACTCATATTTATTGTCGAGTTCAGTTCAACATACCTGTTGCCTTTTTTCTACTGTCCGATAACCGAATTGTACGCAAGGATATTTTTTGATTTTTTCTAACTTTTCAATACTGGAGTTCAAGATTCTTCGTATATTTAGGTAATATTTTCATTTTTCTGTCCTTGGCCCGGATGCCGCTTAGAATGGCACTCGACCCAGCGGTTGTTTCGCTTGTTATGTCTCATGTCTCGTTACATTTTCTGCAATCTATGGCTTGATACCAGACGGGTGAAAATTGATCCTTATTTGATACGTGCATTCTTGTTGTCCGACTAGCCTATTTTGACGTGCGTTGGATTTTCCCATATTTGGCCTTATCTGATATGTGGCCCGCGTTCACGGCTTTTGTTTGTGGAGATCACCGGCGCTTGTTACCATGTTTGTGGATTAAAGGCGGCCTAAACGTGGACGTCCTAATGGAAATTTTAGCTTTGCTACCACTGAGTTTTCTGATTCAAGTTGGAATTTTAATCTTGTTTTGATTTGGAACATGTGAATGAATTGCATGCACTTTACGATCCAGTTGGTTGACATAGCATGGCTTGTATGCTAGAAATGATGGAATTAAGAGGAACCGAAGGAAGGAAGTGGTTAGCAAATGGGAATGGTGAGTCACACAATACAATCAATCCTACTTTTTCCGGCAGTACATGTGGAAGAGCATCGTCTCTTGGACTTTATTTAAGTAGCCATCAACGCACTACGGAGCCACCTTGGATTCAGAGCTCATTCCTCTAATCCACTTCAGTTGCTAACCGCTACCTACGGGCTGATCCAAATCGCCAGGACTTTCTAAAGAACGACAAAAATTGTGCATACGGCGAGGTCAGCACATTTTCTTTTTCTCAAATCTTCCAAGGGACCTTGCCGTTGCTTATACAGTGCTTTCCTTACAAATACCTCATCCCACGAAGACAGATAATCAAAAACCGATGCTCTTAGAACACTTTTCACTAATAGACCAGGTTTGGAAACCATGCCGAAGCGCTACATGCGCGCCGAATTCACAAGACTTCCTCCACTATTACATGGGTGAATATGGTATGATGTGAAGGGGGCAAATCAATTGAGTGCGTTTTCAGTTCATTTAACAGTGTATTGGTTACTCCTCATTCTGTGATTGAAGTGTGATGCACGAACTAATCTGACAGCTGAGCGTAAGCGGACGACTGATAGGCCTTTAGTTACTACCGTAAATTGTCCAACGGTCATCTGGAGGAAGTTTGTTAGTTTGTTCACAATAGGGGTATTTTATTCTATGGAAAATGGCCTAGTTTTTTACTTTATGCCTGGTTGAAATTCGTTTGTGTGTTCATTTTTTCTACTCCTCAAGTGGTGTGATCACTAGGAGGCACCTTGATGACTCAGTCACATAATCTCCGGCTCTTCCGTAATATCTGTGTGATGGACCGCCAAACAAAACATCCTTGAGTACTCTCCCGGTCGGCACGAGAAAATGGTGAATATGTACGTTGGAACACGGTGATGCATTGCTATACAATAAATAATTAGTCCCGCTCCTTAAGCACGATACACAGGTTTCAACTTATCATTGGTTGCGCAGGTTGCGCGTGTAAAAAATCATTCGCTGCTGGGCGCTGGCTTAGTTAGAAACAACCTGCCAGGGCGGATTGTTCGATAAATTTACACATCACTTATTGCCCGTAATCCTGATTAGAATGTTGCTCTGCTCCATGAAAATGTCCATGTTATGGGCTGGATTATAGGCTGCTCGGTCTATTCTCGAAAAGGTTTCTTTCGTAGTGTATACTCTCGGACAAAGATTGGACAGGAGCAGTTAACGAGTATTAGCTAGTTCAGACTTGTCATGAAAAGCGTGTGATTCTCAGTTGCGACTCACTGTACCTTTGCTAGTGCACCGGTTAATTAACCCATCCGGGGTGAATGAAGCAGTTCGTTAGGCACCGTCCATTCATCCAGCTAACATTTTGTTCACCTGAACTCACTTCCACCGTTTTTGGCATGCCACTCACAACACAAAAGTTGGTAACCAATTTGACTTGGATGATCAGACAGATGACTCGCGGTTTCACCACGAATACTTAGGTGGGTAAATATGCGCGTGGAACCTTGATTGTCAGCCGTTCAGTAAACTCATGCGCATTTCCACATTTCAAGATGTCATTGACTTAGTTCATGTATGAGCTGCCACCTGTTTAACTGTATCACACTTCCAATAGGCTTAGTGACAACAACCAATGTATTGTTCATCCCAAAGGATACCTCAGGCTTATAATACACTTACCCACCAATACAGCCCTGTGCTCATCACTACTGTCAAAGACAACATATCAGTTATTCACACTGTTGCTCAACTGCCACACAACAGTGAATGTAGGAACAAGCTCAAGGTAAGAACCAAAAAAGAAGGGAAAATGGGTACCCACCTACTAAAACCAACTATATCTATACCCAAATGTTCAATATGAAAGTGCTTACACCTTGTGGACTAACAATTCATCCCCGCATCATCAAGTGTACTTACTTCGTAACCAATCCAGCTAGACGACAACAACATTCGTCCCACTCAAAGCTCCCAGCCATCGGCTATATGGAGGACGAAAGCGGCCTACTTTGGTCAATTCCTTGTTGAACGATCCCATTTCTCTACGCCGAGTCGTCATATGTTTGGCTCACGCTTTTCAGCAGTCGGCTGCGCTATCAGCAAAAATGCCTGATGTACCATCGACTGGCCTCTCTAATACATAACCTAACGGTCTGAATCGATGCATACTGGATGACTGAACAAAGAAACCCATTACCCAAATAACAGCTTGTCGACCTCTTCATCCCTCACCTGTTAGAGTGACTGGTTGCGTGCGATCGAACACACACCCCTATGGTCAGATATCTGAGGGCGCTTCAACTTTTGTGCTTTGAAATGCCAAATTTCGTTGCCACAACGTAGCACAGCAATCCCAATCGTTTTATACGCCGGAACGTTATGCCTCAGAGAGATCTCCATCTCTCGCCAGAGATGTCCTAGATAGACGAATGTCGCCACCATCCTCTCAGGTGCGAAGTTCTATATCACCCCCAGTCACTCCATCGCAGATGATGCGATGTTTTGATCACACAAACCATNTGACGTAAATCCCTTGAGAAACCTACGTAGCACATTCACAAGGAAATTATGTAAAGCAAAAAAATACACAGCGAACAATAACAGCAAAGAAGGATTTTGGATTTTGAAATCCCCAATGACTGACATTCACGAAACTAAATAGTCCCCATTTGAAAAAGTGAAAAATATATACCCCACTAAGCGTTTAGAATTTTCACTCGCATTTTTGTCGTTCAACTGGGCTATACACTTAGTCTGCATCAATTTTGTTGTAAATCTCCGAAAACAGTACGCTAGTCTGTCCACAGAATAGTAACACGCTTGACAGAAATCCAATTCTTCTACTCGTGATAAAGAAAACGGAAAATCTTGGTCCCGAAAATAACGCGACTGTCCCCGTTAATTGCTCCCAAGACAAACCAAAAGACGGGTGCAAAAAGCAGTTTTGTTCCGCTCCAAAAACGTGTGCTACAGGGTAGTCATATGGCACATAGCGATCAACAGACATTCTTGGATCAGAAGATCGAATGACAGTTACCAAAAATAGTAGGTAAATAAGCCACTAATGAGCGTAGCGGAATAAAGGTGGAACAAGTGGCGGGGAAGTGGCGAAGATTACCTTGTCTGTTTTGGATGTTTCTGTTCATTCTAATTGGATAGAATCGTCTTCTCGAGGAAGAAAGCTGTTTGGGACGGAAAAATGGGATTTCCTAACACATTTTTTGTTTGTTTTCAAACGTGGCTGACTTAACGGTACTCAGGTGGTAGGAACAAACACAGGATATTGCGTTTTGTCTCTTCATACTTCATATCAGATGAATATTGAACTTAAATGTACGAATAGCACAATTATTTCCTGTACTGTATCCATTACCATTGACGCCAAAGTCTATGCAGTGAACCACGGTGCTCAAGTGAGAGTGGTATATGCCGTACTTAATTTGCGTGAGTGAACGCCGACGTCTCCTTGCTGGTGTTACTCTGCACTGTTTTAACTCCCTCTCACTAAAACCTTTACGTTACATTTCAATACAGCGTGGGGTTAACAGTTCCATTGTACAGTACTTTCTCATCGTCCACGCTTATTCCTATTTTGTACATGATATTATATGTCGGTGTACGTTGTACTTGTTCACAATATCCTATTATATTTCACACCTTGTGTTTGGTTTGTCATTGTCATCATAAATGCGCTTACTTAATGGCAGATTAAGTCAAGCCATCTGTAGTACCCTATCGAACTTTGATCAACCCAGTCGTTAGTTACGAACTACCGATAACATGTGAACACTCACTTTGTCATTGATTTCATGTTCTGACCTTGAATATGACGGAAGGGAAAATTGTACTACAGATTGCACTACAGATTAAGCTGGGAAGGTTAGAACTGCTGAGCTCAGAAAAGTGAACTGATTTGGAAGAACGGTTAATGACATTTCCGGACGTCGGATAGAACAGTGGACATTAGTTTTTTGTTTTCAGAAATGTGGACATCAATACCGCGATACGTTTAAATTCAGCATTCCTCACACGATTTGAGCTTCATAAAACCGAGATTATGCAGTTTTCCAGAAATTCTCTGGTATTAGCACTTTGTTCGCAATTCCGTTGCTTGTGTATTGCAAACGGTTGTGATAACCGGTTGTCTTGCTTACTTCGACATTACGATGAGGCATCTGGCTGGAGGATGGAAGAACCTGTCATTGAATGTCCCGAAGAAGTTTGAGCGCTCGCCAGAAAAATTCTAACCTATTGTTCATTCAAGAGTCCATGGCCACTAGAGTACACATCGGTAGACTCCTGAGGATCTTACCCTTGGGGAATAATCACGCAGTTAAATAGTGCGAGTGCTGTCATTTTGATATGCTGACTACTGTCCTGAATTCTAATCTTCGAAATGCACCAGTTGTCGACATTTAACGAGTCTAACGTTGGCGCTGGAGCGACCTGTTGATCCATCTGTTTCAGAGTGAATGTTGGAGGCAACTATATTACTTTATATTGTAGGTCTAAGCAAAAGACAAGAGAGGCCGGATGGACCTACCGGGACACCGTTACCATGATTATCTATGCTTGTTATGGAATCCGTAGATTAGTTATTAGAAATGGGAGTCGGAGGGGCTTGAGGTCTAATTTGGGGTTGGACAGTGTGGAAGAGTCAGCAGTAGCCTGTTTCCGAGTGCCCCCTATGCTGTATGCGGCAGACATCATTCACGTTGAGTGACGATCGATGCAGTCTTGTTAATATTCGTGGTTGTATGTGAGCTGAGGTAATATCAGGACTCGCAGTCCTAGATCGGAGAACATTTATGGTTCCCACCCGAAGTCTTTGTCTCAAAAGCCTATACCGCAAGGCGGCGGGTGGTTAGCAGTGTACCTGAACTGTCGCCACATTTTACGGGCAAAGATGACAGCCTCCTGGAGGTCAGACGACTGTGGTTCGCCAGACCTCCACCTATTGGCCTGCTTGGCATAGGTGACTATCGATGTGGTCATCACACCGTCCCGTTTAGCCCAGTTGGTCAACGCGATACACAAACCGTCACACTGTGTTAAGGTTTGATTCCACTGTAACGGATCCAGCTCTGCATGAGAGTTCAAGACGTATCGTAACGAAAGCACTCATTTTCGGGTCCAACTCATATTGATTGCACGAATAATCGTTTGTCCAGCTATGTACGGGTACTCAGAGTACGAGGTCCAGTCAAACGGAAAGGTGACTATTGTGGCGGAACGCTGTGGATATCCGTTAACTGGATGATAAAGGGTATTTTGCAAAGGTCACCTAGACCATGAGTGTCAACAACTAAGTGAACTTATTTAAGATGATAACGAATCTGTAGCAATAGACATACCCTTTTTCATATCAAGTCTGAATCATCTAGTTGGTTTTTACCATTTGTTTTGTCTACGAGTGTGCAACGTAAATTTTCTATCTTTGCAAGCTGAACACTAAGACCCATCCTGCCCGAACGAGTTCTCACTAGTTGAGCTGGTTGCTGGAATTATATCATATTTGTCAATGAAATTTAGTAAAATTTGTGTGGTCTCCAAAGCTGGGCGTTTTATTGTCCCTATCTAAGAAGAGTGATCACAGTACAGTTATAACGGCGGTTTCTTGATGGTTTGGGTGAGTTTTCTTTTGACGAGATATTTGCACCAATAATACTGGATGAGGAATAAACGTCTACTTCTCTTATCAACGTCTTATGCATTTTGCTACTCGGTTACACGGCAGGAATTTTTACCTCCTAACAGGATTACTCTGCGTGCTATATATTCTATCGGTGTGAAACATGGATTTTGTGGTTAGATTATCTTTACGTATCCGTCTTCTTACTACTATGTTCAAATTTATGAGAGGAACCGGCTGTTTCAAATCGGCAATTGTTGGTTCTTCCTACGCTTGATGCTGTTTCGAACTTGGGTGAAGTGAAAATTTGATCAGTGCATCCTCGTCTGAGTCCAAACCCGCCTTATGTTTCTTCTAGTGTCTGTCTTTCCAGTTTCAGTGAACCGACGTAGCATAATAGGTGCTATAATCCTAGTAATTAAAGGTCAAGCTAATCCATCTATGGTTTTTGCATGAGCTCAGGATTCCTTTCTTGATTATGGGACCTTCTGTCAGAAGACCCCCAGCGGAGGGGGGATATTCCTCGTCATCCTCACAGGTTAAAACAACTGAACGAAGACCTCTCTTAACCTCTCCCCGCCTTCGGTGAAAGGTGCAAACAGTTTTTTAAAAATGTGCGAAAGTCTTGACGACTGCCTTCTTGGCATTATAACTGGGGAACATCTCATCATAAATGTTAGCCTGAGTTGTAGTATAGGAACACAGCGCTAACTGTGTGTTTACGTGCTTGTTCGGAACATCACTGCGTTTAAGCAGCCCTAGTACCGTAGGTCGAATGATTGAACCGAACGCACCTTTATATTCCAAACAAGGGCAGTTGTTGACCTGCACTGTGTATGGCGCTTCTCAATATCATCGCGAAAAGTGACAGTTTTATCATTACATGTCTGGTTCGAAGAAGAGAGCGCCAAGTACTACAGTGATGCGCATGATGTCTAAGACTATTGTTAGCCCAAGTCTGGCATCTAAACGGGACAGGGCCCCACAATTGTGGCCGACCTGGTTGCTCACATTTCCGGGAGAAATGATTTTACCGCTGCTTTGTGTCGACCTAAGCAACGCAGTCAGGTCCGCGTAACAACGGACCTCACTTGGGGCATAAGCAGACAATGAAAAGGTTGCTGAAGATTTGACATTTGGAGCTGACCTCAATAAAACCTGCGGGGCGAAAGCACGAAGTCTGTTGCTCATGGGAATGTAATCTACCAATGCGGCTGCGGCCGCCTTACTGAGGACTATACCTACTCCAACCTGCCCGGTAGTGACGGGCGTAAAGACAAACAAAGTGTATAATCAATCAGTTAAATAGTGCGAGTGCTGTCATTTTGATATGCTGACTACTGTCCTGAATTCTAATCTTCGAAATGCACCAGTTGTCGACATTTAACGAGTCTAACGTTGGCGCTGGAGCGACCTGTTGATCCATCTGTTTCAGAGTGAATGTTGGAGGCAACTATATTACTTTATATTGTAGGTCTAAGCAAAAGACAAGAGAGGCCGGATGGACCTACCGGGACACCGTTACCATGATTATCTATGCTTGTTATGGAATCCGTAGATTAGTTATTAGAAATGGGAGTCCGGAGGGGCTTGAGGTCTAATTTGGGTTGGACAGTGTGGAAGAGTCAGCAGTAGCCTGTTTCCGAGTGCCCCCTATGCTGTATGCGGCAGACATCATTCACGTTGAGTGACGATCGATGCAGTCTTGTTAATATTCGTGGTTGTATGTGAGCTGAGGTAATATCAGGACTCGCAGTCCTAGATCGGAGAACATTTATGGTTCCCACCCGAAGTCTTTGTCTCAAAAGCCTATACCGCAAGGCGGCGGGTGGTTAGCAGTGTACCTTGAACTGTCGCCACATTTTACGGGCAAAGATGACAGCCTCCTGGAGGTCAGACGACTGTGGTTCGCCAGACCTCCACCTATTGGCCTGCTTGGCATAGGTGACTATCGATGTGGTCATCACACCGTCCCGTTTAGCCCAGTTGGTCAACGCGATACACAAACCGTCACACTGTGTTAAGGTTTGATTCCACTGTAACGGATCCAGCTCTGCATGAGAGTTCAAGACGTATCGTAACGAAAGCACTCATTTTCGGGTCCAACTCATATTGATTGCACGAATAATCGTTTGTCCAGCTATGTACGGGTACTCAGAGTACGAGGTCCAGTCAAACGGAAGGTGACTATTGTGGCGGAACGCTGTGGATATCCGTTAACTGGATGATAAAGGGTATTTTGCAAAGGTTACCCAGACCATGAGTGTCAACAACTAAGTGAACTTATTTAAGATGATAACGAATCTGTAGCAATAGACATACCCTTTTTCATATCAAGTCTGAATCATCTAGTTGGTTTTTACCATTTGTTTTGTCTACGAGTGTGCAACGTAAATTTTCTATCTTTGCAAGCTGAACACTAAGACCCATCCTGCCCGAACGAGTTCTCACTAGTTGAGCTGGTTGCTGGAATTATATCATATTTGTCAATGAAATTTAGTAAAATTTGTGTGGTCTCCAAAGCTGGGCGTTTTATTGTCCCTATCTAAGAAGAGTGATCACAGTACAGTTATAACGGCGGTTTCTTGATGGTTTGGGTGAGTTTTCTTTTGACGAGATATTTGCACCAATAATACTGGATGAGGAATAAACGTCTACTTCTCTTATCAACGTCTTATGCATTTTGCTACTCGGTTACACGGCAGGAATTTTTACCTCCTAACAGGATTACTCTGCGTGCTATATATTCTATCGGTGTGAAACATGGATTTTGTGGTTAGATTATCTTTACGTATCCCTGACGTAAATCCCGTGAGAAACCTACGTAGCACATTCACAAGGAAATTATGTAAAGCAAAAAAAAATACACACCGAACAATAACTGCAAAGAAGGATTTTGGATTTTGAAATCCCCAATGACTGACATTCACGAAACTAAATAGTCCCCATTTGAAAAAGTGAAAAATATATACCCCATTAAGCGTTTAGAATTTTCACTCGCATTTTTGTCGTTCAACTGGGCTATACACTTAGTCTGCATCAATTTTGTTGTAAATCTCCGAAAACAGTACGCTAGTCTGTCCACAGAATAGTAACACGCTTGACAGAAATCCAATTCTTCTACTCGTGATAAAGAAAACGGAAAATCTTGGTACCCAAATTAACACGACTGTCCCCGTTAATTGGCCCAAATCAAACCCAAAGACGGGTGCAAAAGCCATTTCGTTCCGCTTCAAAAACGTGTGCTACAGGGTAGTCATATGGCACATAGCGATCAACAGACATTCTTGGATCAGAAGATCGAATGACAGTTACCAAAAATAGTAGGTAAATAAGCCACTAATGAGCGTAGCGGAATAAAGGTGGAACAAGTGGCGGGGAAGTGGCGAAGATTACCTTGTCTGTTTTGGATGTTTCTGTTCATTCTAATTGGATAGAATCGTCTTCTCGAGGAAGAAAGCTGTTTGGGACGGAAAAATGGGATTTCCTAACACATTTTTTGTTTGTTTTCAAACGTGGCTGACTTAACGGTACTCAGGTGGTAGGAACAAACACAGGATATTGCGTTTTGTCTCTTCATACTTCATATCAGATGAATATTGAACTTAAATGTACGAATAGCACAATTATTTCCTGTACTGTATCCATTACCATTGACGCCAAAGTCTATGCAGTGAACCACGGTGCTCAAGTGAGAGTGGTATATGCCGTACTTAATTTGCGTGAGTGAACGCCGACGTCTCCTTGCTGGTGTTACTCTGCACTGTTTTAACTCCCTCTCACTAAAACCTTTACGTTACATTTCAATACAGCGTGGGGTTAACAGTTCCATTGTACAGTACTTTCTCATCGTCCACGCTTATTCCTATTTTGTACATGATATTATATGTCGGTGTACGTTGTACTTGTTCACAATATCCTATTATATTTCACACTTGTGTTTGGTTTGTCATTGTCATCATAAGCGCTTACTTAATGGCAATTAAGTCAAGCCATCTGTTACCTATCGAACTTTGACAACCAGGTCGTTGTTAGAAACTACGATACAGTGACACTCATTTGTCATTGATTTCATGTTCTGACCTTGAATATGACGGAAGGGAAAATTGTACTACAGATTGCACTACAGATTAAGCTGGGAAGGTTAGAACTGCTGAGCTCAGAAAAGTGAACTGATTTGGAAGAACGGTTAATGACATTTCCGGACGTCGGATAGAACAGTGGACATTAGTTTTTTGTTTTCAGAAATGTGGACATCAATACCGCGATACGTTTAAATTCAGCATTCCTCACACGATTTGAGCTTCATAAAACCGAGATTATGCAGTTTCCAGAAATTCTCTGGTATTAGCACTTTGTTCGCAATTCCGTTGCTTGTGTATTGCAAACGGTTGTGATAACCGGTTGTCTTGCTTACTTCGACATTACGATGAGGCATCTGGCTGGAGGATGGAAGAACCTGTCATTGAATGTCCCGAAGAAGTTTGAGCGCTCGCCAGAAAAATTCTAACCTATTGTTCATTCAAGAGTCCATGGCCACTAGAGTACACATCGGTAGACTCCTGAGGATCTTACCCTTGGGGAATAATCACGCAGATGTCCCTATGCGATTTGGCTCAGAATACTCACACCTTTTCAGTCCAATTGTATCATGTTAGTCAACGAATTACTGCCGCACCCCTGGTTTGCATGGGCCGATGTTATTGTAAACACTTTAAAACTGGCAACAAATGTACCTTTCGAGACTTGATGGTCCTTTCGACAGGTCGATTGTCAATCACTAGTGTTGAGTATCGGATCCTTGTTTTCGCTAAACACACAAATGAGCGAAGTCGCATGCTGGTCCTTCCACTAAAACCTGACTGCAGAAACTTGTATTGAATGGTTCTACTAGTTTTGCTCCGCTTGTGAATTTGATAACCTCTAAGGATTAGCTGACGTTTTGTTGCGTAGCTTGTGGTTCACAACAACTCCCGGATCAGTTTTCGAAATTTCTCAACATATCGATGAGTGGATTATTGGGTATGCCACCTGTTCTTGAAAGCGACAGATGATTGTGGGTTGCATGGTTATTGTACAAGGAAGATTACGGTAATCTTCACCACACGTTGGTGCATACCGGAGTCACATAAAAACACGAGTTTAGCGCATATTCATCTATACTTGTCTCGGCTGCCGCGCTTTATTTCAGTTACGATGATACTGGGGGTTCTTTCCCTCAATCATGAAATCCCAGTCATGCTCGTTTGATACACTAGACATTTCGGACCCCAGTACGTCTATCACTTCAAACTTCGAAGATTCGGTAAAACGTTTGAAACTGAGTAGCAATCAAACATCATTATCCCTTTCAACCGATACTGGATGTCCAAGGATAGACCATCTGGACATCGAGTTCGACGTATCACTCCATGTTTGTCACAGAGAAGTGAATATTAATCGCATCCGGTTGGCAAACACAGCCCCTTCGTTTGCGGAGGATTTTTTCCGACTCTAGACAATTTGCTCAGTGGTCACATTTGGTGGGCACAAAGTTTCCAACGTTATCAGCTAGAACCAGTGAAGTTTTATTGGGTTGTTGTGACTCTGAAACACAAAGAAGTAGGGCAACCAAAGAATCTTATGCCGTTTGAGAGTTATTTGGTTGAATGGTGCTGGGACCGTTAGTTAGAAAATTTTCTCCTAACATATCTAAGGACTACCTTACGTCTGATTGTTTTATCAGCATCTATTCGACCAAAATGTGTGAGTGCGAATTCAGTGGTCCTGAAACCAACGACAAGTGCACGTCGCTGGATGATAATTTGGTGTATACGATGATGAACGAGACTACCCGATCAGTCGATAATCATTACGTAACAGTCCTGTCATGAAGCACCACGTTCCCACCACTTAACGGTAAGCCGGCTACAATTCAATACGTTAGGTCTTTGAAAAAAGAGCGATGGATTTACCCATGCTATGAGTGAACTGGTAATGAAAAATTATATCCAGAAGAATCATGCTAAAAAAAGACTGTTCACACAAATCCTGTTTCTGTTCGTGGATGGCAGCTGTTTCGTCTAATTGCTGCTAAACTTGGTAAACTAAAAGTGGTTTTCGATTGCACCAGACAGTTTGACAACGTCTCGTAGCAACTGACGACTTTCGGTGGAGACCAGTTCAACAACATGCTCGGGACATTTCGGTATTTGGGAAACAGTCCATTCACCGTGATTCGGAACATCAAAGCACTGTTCTGCCGAGGTTGCCTGCGATTGGAGGATTGTGATTTGCTGCGTTTTCTTTGATTGTCAAATAGCAATCTGGGCAGGTCACCAGAGAAGTATGCGTGTTTGTTTTTCAAACCGGAAGCTACTGATATGACTACACAATGTTCTACTTAGATGATTGCCTCCTTAGCTTACGCAACCATACAGACGCGATCAGAATTTCCGAGGTTCTGAAAGATCTGTTACCGTTCGGAGGATCCCATCTTGATGGTTGGGCAGGGAAGAATGTTTGATTACAACCTTTTTTGCCGCATTAGATAACAACGTGAGGATGGTTTCGGAATGCCCAATACTATATCCAACTCTTGGAACAGATTGGGACTTTGAGGAAGATATCCTGTGCATATGGATGCCTAAGCTTCCTCTCGATATTCCTAGTTGTCATTCATGGTTTCCGTTTACGACCCCGTTCGTACATAGTGTCCTCGTTACTATCTGCAACACGATCGGCTCGACAATTGTATAAAGAATAAACGGATTAGACTGTCTCTCGAAATCGATGTCAGAGCTTGACTGCTTCCTTCGTGAAGGTATCTCAGGTCACAGTCTCAAAACACAGTAACGGGATGTCCAGTTCTACCATGTCCAGTCAACTGCCTCTTTTCTCTGATGCCTTTGGAAATGGCTATCGAGGCGCGGTTTTTGTAAAAACAGTCGATCCCGCAACTTCTATCCGTGCTCATTTCTTGTACCGAAATTCAAGAGTCGGACCTGCAGAACCAGCAACGATTCCTCAATTGGAGCTCGTAGCTGCTACCCTAGTTAGGAAGGTGTCACCTCTTACACGGACAAAGATAAAGGCTGCGACAGGCCAGGTGGGCTAAGGCAGTAATTTGCCTGTTGTCTTACAGAGCATTCGAACCAATACAAAACGTTAGCCACTGCTGGTGACTAGCAGGCTTACTATCATTCATGAATTGTCTCGACAGGCACAATGGTGCTGTGTGTTCTCTTCTTTGGAACCTGCGGACTTTGTTTCAAGAGCGCGCCAAAGAAACGACAAATGTAGCTTAAATCTTTAGCTTCGCGGGTTGACCTTTCGAGCCTAGATAAAAACCAAGTGGCCCAGAACAGGTCAACGACACTGAAAGTTTAGGGGGTCTATCTAAAATAGCAGCTACTCTTACTGTAATCAATAAAGTGAATTCATTATCAGGACTCAGTTACTATCGATCCTGGTTTCGACCGAACCGTTTCCACATTTATCCCAACGACGCTTCTTGTATTAACTGAATTACCAAAGCAGTTCGATTACTGTTGACGAACTAGAACTCGTTACGATATAAACAGTCAAGTTAATTGATCTTGCTTCATTCTCTGCAGTGGAACTCTTAACGGTGATAACTGGAGTACCCACTAACAAATAACGATATCTCAAAGTTAATGAACGTAAGGGCTAATTCAATGGTTCGGATCTCTTACTGTTTGGATTGGTGTACAATCTTGATGCAGCGGCCCCCTTCGAGACCGTGTTCTGCCCTGTTCTGTTATATCGTTTTCCGTCCTGATCCGGGTCCAGCGCGTCATGCGTGTCCTTGCTTCGACTGCACCGAATCACATCCAGTTGGAGCATTCCAATTGGCTGAGTGTGCAGATGGTGATGCGCGCGTGCGTGCGTTCGGATGTGGGGAGGGTTTTTGGACTGGTGAATGTGTGGACGCGCGGGTGCAGGTTGGGACAGTGAGAATCGCTTAGACTAGACGGCCCGACACGTGAGGGGGCGAGACGACGGCTACATCTCTACGGAAGAGATTCAATTTAAACAACATTCGAAAGAGAATGGTTCACAATCCTTCCAGGTAAGCTACAGGTCGTCCTTCGTACAAGCTGAAACCCATTCTGATCTGTGTCTTAGTTGGAGACCACATCCAGTTTGTCTTTTCCCTTTCAATCTTGAGGTTCTGTCATCTTACCCTCGAAGCATTGTTTGACTGCTCCCATCATCAAATCCGTGCATTCTCAGAACGGTCATGTAGATGCGAAACACGCTGTTACAGTTCTACGCGAAAGTTATTGGACCTTGCAAATGTTCTGTAAATGAGTGACTTAATTGTGTTTTTTTTTTGGACTTTGGTTTTCTCACCTTCTTCAGGGAGCAGTGACTCCGCTCCCTCCCGACAGACTTGCGAAAGACTATATCCCGGTTACTATATTTGCCGTAACCTCATTTTTGCCTCTTTTCGTTTGTTGTTGTGGAACTACCGGAGAACGTTGTGGTTGTTTGCTTACTTTCCTGAAAACTTAAGCTGTCCACATCAGGCTTGGCCGCAATCTGTGGACGCCAATTCCTTTCTGTCTATACATTCTTAACATTCGTTGCTCTTCACGGATGCCAACGGCAATTTTACAACGTCAACGGTGCCAGAAAGAGATGTGTGTGAATCACTGAAAGCTTGGAATCAGAATCGACATTCGAGCGGGTTGCTATTAAATGTGCAACCCTTCCACACCAAGTCTTTGCCATTCGTTAGGAGAGAAAAAACATTTGACTAACTCGTGTCGAATGAGCAGCTTTCTACTTCGCTAGTGGAGACTGAGCTGATTTTAAACGATAACCTTTTGATGAACTGGGTTGATCGCATGAGGGGATTAGCCACATTAATACCGATTAAGTTGTCTCCATATGGTCTGATAAGGGGGTTCCAGCATATGCTTCCAAAAGTCCTCCTGGTTGTCAATGTCACCACGTTTAACATTTGACGAGCTATCTATTTTTTGGTGAATAGAGGATTATCTTTCTACGTTAATGTAATTCCAAGGTGGAAACGTCGAAATCGTTAACTTCAGGTCGATTTAGCTTCGATGCTCAAAATGAAAATTCCGAAGGATCGGTGGCCGAATCCACGTCCACTCGGTCATGAGGACATGGTCCACGTGGCCGGCAGCACTTACCAAAGGGACATTCGTCAGTTATGTTTTCTGAAAGAACAACGTCAGTTGGCATGCTGTTTGATTGAAACATTGTGATCACTCTAAACCTCTTGAGCGCGGTTGCTTGTTTGCTGGTAAGAGTGCTGTACAAACATCATGACTAAACGCTAACGCAAGTAGGATTACGTAAGATGTACTCTCCAAAAACATTTCGACCGAAAATTAGACTTTCTAATCTACCTTTTTGAAGATATCTACCCTTGAAAGGTTCACGCATACTAGGAATCCGTCTTTACTGATTTCGGAAACCACGCTGATCCGCAAATATGACCGTGCACGCGAACCAACAAAAAACTTATTAACATCGAACTACTTAGAAAAATAAAAGCGTATGATGACGATCAAAAATGTTTTCGAATACTTCATGTAGCATTTACGAAAATATTACACAAATGAAGTTATTGTAAATTGATCAGTGAACTTAACACTTCCTAACCGAACATAGGCGATACAACTTTTTCAGGAAGTAAGAACTCGTATCTAACTAAAGTTTGCCTCCCATACACCCTACTCAACTTGACCAATGACAATCAGTTTGGTGATATATAATGTTAGACAAAATATGAGCAGCGCCAACTAGCATCTGTTAGCCGACTCGCACCTTGCAAAAAAAATAGCACTATCCTCACCTTCACTCCACTACACTTTTAAGTGTAGGTGTTTCTTCTAATTACGGATTTTCATTTGATCCAATATGTCTGCCCACAATTTCACATAACTGCACATCAAGCTGTGACGCCCATAAGTGATTGACAAAAAAGAACAAGGCAAAGTATACTATTCAGCCTTGAAAACGGCAGTGCTATCGATCCTGTGTGCCAATACCGATTTGGCCCCAGTCTGTGAGAGATTACAATGTCGGCTGTTCTTTTCACACTGTTGGTGACCTCTACGATGTGTTCTTATTTCAACTGTCACGATAGCTTTGAAAACACAAATCTCAGAGGATGGAAGCTTCATTACTTGCATACATCTGATAATCATTTGGTCAAAACAATTCAGAATGTGGATGAGATGATGAAGCAGGTCAAAAGATTGAGCAGTCAATATTATGAGACGATTTGAATGCCGCTACAAGTTAACACCAGTGAATTGTAGCCTACTCACCTTGGATTTTCCGGCTTTTCTGTTCTGGTCCTATTGGGATTCGTAGCTCGTGTAGTAAATTATTGTAACTCGAGCCATCGACGACACGACAAAAGAAAGCTAACTTGCTTCTTCTAGTTGATTAGATTACAATCCATACACTAGCAGAAACATTATAACCCGGAATAAGGAAATACTCTTGCCTTCTATGATCACATAATATGGTTTTCAAAGGAGGTCTACTGTCAGTTATTGGTCGGTGACATCATATTTTCATATCGCTGCAATCATTCCATTACCCGTACGCCGGGCACATACAAGGAATTCGTCGCGCCCCTTGTAAATTCGCACGCTATCAACTTTCCAGTCACTTGTCTAACATTGTTTTTTTTTCGGCCAGAGTAGTTGGCCTGATCGGATTGCGTTTTGTTCAGTCAACTTAATCATGCTTAATCATCAAACATCCCAAGATAGGTTGACATCACAAATAAGCCAGCAGGAACAGCACCACTAGCAACAACAGGTGGCTCTACTCATTTGGGGGTGAGTAGAGATTTTACCAGCGTGAATTCCGTTTCCGGAATCTGTACTCCACTCGTTAACCATGGAACATCTCGTACCCAGAAAGTGAGCGATGTTCCCATCCCTCATCTTATCTTTATGCTGATTGGATAATGGGGGTTTGATGTAGGCATCAGTGATTTGACTAACACGTTCCTCGATCTTCCACCTCCCACCTTACAAACCCTAGTTACACTGATCGCTGTCATAACAATTGCAATGAACCTGTGACATTGTTTGGCGTGAACGTTACCTTAACAGTAGTTGCGATGACAACGGCTCAGGCAGTATTGATGAGAGGAAGCAGATCGGCATGAGATGAGGTCCGCAAAGTGACATATAAGTATGAAGTGCATATTCGAAAACTGGAAGTTATCTTGTTAGTACGTGCATATGGACTGGTCTCGTGGTTAAGACGGACGAAAGTAATCGCTCGTGAATCTTTTTAAATATCAATTCCTGTTGATAAAAACACAACTAACTTATCGAGTAATTAAAACAGATGTTGCCATTTGTGGTATGTTATGTGAACACGTATAACTTGGATAATAGTGTGCCATATGATGCCACTATTTCGCCTTAAACTACCACACACTAGGAACATTAGCAATGGAAATTCGGCCTAAGTTTTCCCGTCAATTTAGTCATTACCAATACTTCTAATTGTTCATTTGTCAGGGCAGTCGCAGTGTCAAAATGAATGACTTATAAACAGACAGAGTGAGAGATGCACAGGTGTACCTAGCTGTTAGTACCTTGACAAACTGCAGAACGCGTTCTGT